>JASANA010007645.1:0-37500 GCA_030248095.1 Ptycholaimellus sp. GST1_10 | reverse complement strand
ATCCGGCAGCATCTGTGACTATGCTGCAAGGAATTGAAAATTGACTTTGAGTCTATTTTCAATGTCCGATCTTCACCAGCAACATCACAGCTCCGAGTTTCACACTATCCTTGAGCAGATATTGCGAAACTCTCTACATCAGCCAACATCATTGATGACGTCAGCCAATGTCAGTGCCACCGTACTTTGCTTCAACGGGTCCAGAAGCAAACTGAAAAGTTCCTCTTCAACTACCAGCCCGCTTCAATGATTTCACTCTATCCTTATGGATTTTGTGAAATCGTTCTATGCTGATGATCAAGACCAGATTCGACTTCGATGCCTGGCAGTGAAAATTAACTGAAAAGTTTCTTTTCATGCCATCTTCGAAAAGCATTGTCGACAGAATTTCATCATCCTTGAACGGATTTTGACAATTCTCTACCGCTGCTAGCCTACCAGCTCCAAACGACTTTGCAGCTGGACTTTGAAAAATTGGCTATTGTCAGTTTTCAAAGCGCTCCGCTACCAGCCCCAGTCTACGTTGGCACGGAATCAACTTTGCTGCTTGAGCATCGAAAACTAACTGAAAAGTTGTTTTCCTGCTATCTACGCAAGCATCGTTGATGGCAATTTCATTATCCTTGAACAGATTCTGAAATTCCCTGCAGCCACCAGCCAGCAACGGAATCTTTGCATCTGCTGCTAGAGTTTCAAAATTGGCTCCGGTCAGTTTTCAAACTCGCTGCTGCCCGCTGCAATCCTCACTGGCCATCACCGTTTATGAATCCTTTCGGATTTGTAAACTTTCGAGCATCGCTGGAGAAGACCAGCCCGATTCGGAATCGGCCACCATCTTTCGACTTCGCCCATCTAGATTTACTAATCTTTATGATTAGGTGAATCTCAGTGCAAGGAGCTCGAAGATACTCGGCAAGACCGATTCAGAATCGACCTCTACTCTTCAACGACTGACAGCAGCCTGCATGGGCCCAGCCTAGTGGACTGCATCCACTGCGGCCTCTACGCCCTGCTGGCCATCTGCAACCCCTGCCTGCTCGCCGATGACCAGAAGGACTACTTCATGGACAGCGTCAACTGAGAGAGCAACGCCTTTGAGGCCTTCGCCCTCTGCGCATGCTCCGACAGCAACGCCATCCACAAAGGGCCCTCCAGAGACCTGCGCCCTCCTCCTTCTGCCCGTCCTTGAAGACCGCGTAGCTCCCGGACATCTACCGCTGCTCTTGCTACAGCTTTCTGGACGGCCACAACTGGAACCTGAACGCCGTGGGTGGCACCATGTTCAGTGTCCTGGACAACTTCGACTGCGGCCTCTGCCACTTCCAGCTCACCATCGGCAACATCCAACTGGCCTCCAAACTCCGCCTGTTTGACTGCGGCCACTGCTTGCTGCCAATCCTCTGCTCCAGCATCAAGCGGAACTAGTCCGGCATCTGCGCCGCCTTCTACTCCAGCAGCTACATGTACACGCACAGCGCCATGAAGCTCCACCTTTGGAAGACGTCTCTCCAATTCCACAAGGGCCATCACTATCACTCCCCTTCCTTCCTGCGCCTACAGCCAGAGGTCGGTGGTGTACCAGGCCTATGGAATCCTGGACGGCTTCCGCAACAACTTTGGCAACTGCATGAACGCGTACAGCATCATGAAGTTCCCCGTCTGGAAGGTGCCCACTCCAGACCTCAAAAGGTCTCCTGCCCCCCGCCCCCCTCCTCACTCCACCCGCAGTAAGAGGTTGGTGGCGTACCTGGCAGACGGAAACCTGGACCACTTCCAGCTCCGCCTCCATGGACATGATGACAAATTGGCCAACTGGGATCAATTCGCCGCCTGCCAGACTTTGTACTATCTATTGAGATATGCAAATTCTATCTACGCTTCTTTCAACGAATCCAAAAGAAGGCAAGAGTAGCGCTAAACATAAAGTTTACGTAACTCTGCAAAGCCTCTTTTGGAGCAGCCAACAGACAGCTCTGCTCCGGCAACTCCTCCCACTCTGCCCTGCTTTCAGCTCAGCACCTATACCCCGAGCAAGTTGCCAGCGTCATCCCAAGCTACAAGAACATGAACGGCGCATTCAGCACGTCCTCACGACACCCTCTATCTACCCTCAACCCTCCTCCTTCACTGAGGCAGATCATGAAAGGCCAGGAGTGCGTTCTTCTACGCCAAGCGCACCCAGCTGGGCATCTCTGAGACGCAGAGCATCTTCAGCCGGTGCCACGCAGACAGTGTACAGATGAACGTCAACAACCCCTGCACCCTCAAACACTCTTCCTTTCTCCTAAGGATGGGAGCTGAAGACTAGCCTCTTCTATCACCACTTTGAGATCATTGCATTTTGCTTCGCATCACCGGCGCATCTGCAAGTCTTCATAGCACCCTACCTGTACCCCACCCCCTCCAAACCTGAGACAGGCCAAGATTGGCCTCAAGCGCACGCAGAGCTTCTCCAGCCAGCGCCTCTCAGACAACAGACAGGAGCTGAAGACTAGCATCTTCTATCGCTGCTATGAGAACACCGCCATTCGCACCGCCGGCGTATCTGCAAGTCTTCACAGCACCTCCTCTCTACCCCAACCCATCCAACCTCGACCGGCCAATATTGGCCTCAAGTGCGCTCTGCCCAGCCAAGCATGCCTAGCTGGGCATCTCCGAGATGCAGAACCTCTCCAGCCGGCGCCTCTTGGACAGTGCACAGATGGACGCTGACAGTCCCCTACCCCTCCTCAACCTTCCCCTCCATCTACCCCCAAGCACCCCTTGCGGAGCCCCAAGGCCCAGACCTGCTCCAGCAAGCGCCGCTTGGCCAGCATATAGATGGACACCGGCAATCACCTACAAACCTTCTTCCTCCTTTCATCCTTCAAGGAGGCCTGAAATGAGTGGCATCAACTCTGCCTTTCAAGATATCGCCGACTATAGCATTAAAGTTTTACTCTAATGAAACACTGCGGTGAACTTCTCATCTACGCTTCTATTATCCTAAAGATGGATAAAAGAAGATATCTACGGAACTTTGGTTCTACACTGTGTCTGATTGAGATTTGCCAACTTTTTCAACGGCGCAAATCTGCAAAGGCTACGGCTTCCAGACCTCTGCCCACAGCTTTGGCTTTGGCTTCGAGATCTTTGCCTACAGCCTCCAGATGCCCATTGATCTCTTCTCATTCTACGCCAATCAATTGGTTGCTAGAGAATGATCCGTCAATGTTCATCAACAGCCAGCACATTTCTTCTCTGCTCTTCAGCTAAAAGGGAAGGGAATACAACTGGCACAGGCCTACGGCCATCTGTTTCTACATGGCCTAGTTCAGCAAGCTCAGCGGCAACTGGGTTGCCTTCGACTGCAACCTGAACCAGGCACAGGCCAACGGCCACCCCGTCTACATGGCCTGATTTGGCAGGCACAGACCTATGGCCATCAGGAGTTCAGACTGCCCCTGCACTCTCGCTTCAGCAGCCTTCCTCTGTGGACTCTGACTGCAAACGGGAGGCGACAAACAGCAGTAACTATGCCACGAGTCAATATGTCCCTGCAATCCTCCTCCAGCAGCCTTCCTCTGTGGACTCCGACTGCGGACAGGATTCGACAAACAGTAGGACTAAAACTCAACTGCCAAGCTTCTCATCTCTAGCAGCCTTCCTCTGTGGACTCCGACTGCAGACCTGAGAACGGCAAAGATGCAGCATCTGTCATTAGCAATTCCTCCACAGCAGCCTTCCTCTGTGGACTCCAACTGTGGATTGAACTGCGAACTCAGATGCCTGCGGAAAGCCCCGCCTAAGAGCTACAAGGAGCCAGCGGGCAACAACTACTCGGCCTCACTGCTACTCTTCTCTGTCGCCCTTATGGGGGGAGGCAGGGAGACTGCAAGGGCATGCCCTGCTCCACTCTGCCCATTTGCTGAGGAAGCAAGAGAACAGCAGGATTCAATAGCTGGGACAACCATCATGGGAGTGGCGTCATGTGAAGGGCTGGCAAAGCCCCTCGTTCCTTCTCTCTTTGGAGGCACAGCGGCCCATTAATTACTCTGCAAAGGCCTAGTATGCCTTTTGCCACCTTGAGCCATCGATGGATGGAAGGAGGATGCAGAGGAGAGCGAATTTGTTCTACAGAACTCTGAGCTGACGAGCACAGGATTCGCGACAGTGCAGGCCTACCAGGTGGCAATGACAGCGCCCAGCCTACCAGGTGGCTGGTTATCAACATGGGAAGGAGAACAGAACAATGAACCCTCAGCATCAGTCGAGGCCTACCCGGCGGCTATTCGACAAATGCAGACTACCTCGAGTCTGCTTCGCAACCAGACAGGTGGCTGATCTTGTCAGTGCGGGCCACTAGGAGCCCGCCTCGCAACCTACCAGGCGGCTGACTGGACGAGCACAGGCTACTTCGAGCCTGCTTCGCAGCCAAATAAGTGGCTGATCTCGTCAGTGTGGGCCAAAAGGAGTCCGCCTTGCTGCCAAACAAGTGGCTGACTGGACTAGTGCAGACTACTTCGTGTCTGCTTTGCGGCCAAACAAGTGGCCAATCTCGTCAGTGCAGACCAAAAGGAGTCCGCCTCGCATCCAAACAAGTGGCTGACTGGACGAGCGCAGACTACTTCGAGTCTGATTCACGGCCAAACAAGTGACCGATCTCCTCAGTGCGGGCCAAAAGGAGTCCGCCTCGCAGCCAAACAAGTGGCTGACTGGATGAGCGCAGACTACTTCGAGTCTGCTTCGCAGCCAACCAAGTGGCTGATTCTCGTCAGTGTGGGCCAAAAGGAGTCCGCCTTGCAGCCAAACAAGTGGCTGACTGGACGAGCGCATACTACTTCAAGTCTGCTTCGCAGCCAACCAAGTGGCTGATTCTCGTCAGTGCGGGCCAACAGGAGTCCGCCTCGCCGCCTGCCCCAGCCCTCCTACCTACTATTTGGCACCCCTCAAACTCCCCCCTGCCTACACCCCCTCGCTGTACACTCCGCTCCACAGCACCACACACACACTCCCCTGCAAACCCCCTGCCTCCACTATCAGGAACCTGCTCCCCCAGTCTTTGCAAGAAGGGCAGCAAGAAGAGAGGGCGGACTAATTGCCCCTCCCTCCGTGGGCCTACGTTTTTGGTGCAAGCCACAAAAAGCGGCATCCAAGGAGCGGCAAACAGCGGGTGATTAATGACCCACCCTGCCACCAGACCCCTCTTCTTTTGCCCCCTCCAGAAAAAGCGTCCTCCAAGGAGCAGCTAAGTGCAGACAACTAATGAATCCGCACTGCCACCCCCCCGCCTTTTTTACGCCCCTCGCAAAAAGTGGCCTCCACTACACTGGCTCCCATTTGTCAGCTCTAATTGCCTCATCCCTCAGCGCCCTCTTCAAAGAGGCCTAATGACGGCTGATACAACAAAGTTTTCCACCAGCGCTCCAGCAAACAGACCTCTACTCAGGCAGCCTTGGCCTTCCTCTCTCGGCGCCTGGAAACTTCCCCATGCCCACTGCCACTGCTGGCCCTACCCCTCTCTACCCCCACCTCCGGGAGGACAGAGGGTACCCGACCAGTACACGACCAACAATGGATCACTTCCCTTACTCTGGAACCACCACCCGCTCCACCCCAGTACTACCAAACACAACAATGTTCAAGAGCAGTGCCAAAACATGGATATCCCAATGACAATCGGCCATCTTGGCCTTCCTCAACGTCGTGGGGCGCGGCTTAATGGACATGGTCCACTGCGCCTTCCGCCACTTCCCAATCGCCAAGCTGGTCTGCATCAGTGTCGTGAAGCACGGAATCATGGACATGCTCCACTCCGCCCTCCGCCACTTCCCAAATGCCAAACTCTCCAGTCTGCTCACCGATGGCCAGAAGAGTCTGCTCAACTCTTCTGACCATCAGAAGACTGCACATCTTCCTGGACTACTACTGCAGCTTCCACCCACTTCATGGACGGCCTCAAGGAGGACATGTTGCATCTAGACCAACCTGTTGCATCTAGACCAACCAGAGCTCCTTCTGCCTGCTCAGCTTCGGCTACGGCAAGCTGGACATCCTGGACGGCACCTGCTGTGACTGCTGCTGCTTCTTGTCTGCCTTCAACGACAAGGCCACTGGCGCATTCCGCATCAAACACAGCACCTAACTCATCCACTGTCCCCTTTCGCCCACCTCCAGCTACAGGTTGCTGGCCTCTAGAGCTTCGCTCTGCACAACTGCAGTTCTGCTTCCCACCCGACATGCTCATCGGTGCAAAGCAGTCCGAGTCCAGCTTCGCCATCGTCTTCTACTTCAGCCACTTCATGACCAAGCCCAGCGTCATGCAGTTCGGCCTCTTCAAAGCCACCACGTTCCAACACAGGCTCTGTCAATCCCTCAGGCCACATCATACTCTCCCCTCAGTATGATACCAGCCTTGGACTCCGCCTATGGGAACCTGGACGGCTTGTCCAACAGCTTCCGCTTGGACATCGACAAAATGCTACTACCAACCTCCCAAGCCTCCAGCACAACACCAGAGGCCACTGAGACCTTCTGCCTTGGCTGGAGGACATCCAAGCCTCTGTCCAGCTGCTGCCAGCTGCTCAGGACCCCCCGCCCGCCACAGCTGGTGGCCAAGGCCTTCTACTCACTGCCGCTGGTGGCCAAGGTCTCCCGTCTGCCACCGCTGAAGGCCCGGACCTCCAGCCTGATGCTGGAGGCTGCTAAGGCTTTCTACCGCCGCCGGAAGCCTTCCAGACATCCTGCCTGCTGCTGTCAGCTGCCCAGGCCTCCAGCACGACGCTGGAGGCTGTCAAGACCTTCTGGCTGCCAGCCGCCCAGGCCTCCAGCATGATGCTAGAGACCACCAAGGCCCTCTAACCACCCCTGCCAGCTGCCAGGGCAGTTCCTGCCAGCCACCAGAGGCTGTCAAGGACTCCCAGCCGCTGCTGCCAGCTGCCCAGGCCTCCTGCATGAGACTGGAGGCTACCAGGGCCTTCCATCCGCTCCCGTGGGCTGCTAGGGGGCTCCTACTACCACCAGCCACCCAAGCCTCCACTACGACTGGAGGCTGCCAAGGCTTCCTGCCACTGCCGGAAGCTGTCCAGACCTTCTGCCTGCTGCCACTGGCTGCACAGGCCTCCAGCATGATGATGCAGGCCGTCAAGGCTTTCTACACGCCCCTGCTGGCTGCCAAGGGCTCCCACATGCCGCTGGAGGCTGCCAAGGTCTCCCAGCTGCCACTGCTGGCTACCCTGGCATCCACCATGACACTGGAGGCCACCTAGGTTTCCTGCCACAACAGGAAGCTATCGAGGTCTCCTGGCTGCTGCCACTGGCTAACAAGACCTTCTACCCCCATGGCCAGCTGCCCCGGCCTCCAGCATGACAATGGAGGCTACCAGAGCTTCCCGCCCACTGCTGGAGGCTGCCCAAGGCCCCCAGCCCAATGACACCAGATGTCGAGACCCCCGCCTGCCGTTGGAGGCTGCCAAGGTCTCCTGGCCACCCCACTGGCCATCAAGACCTCCCCAATCTCCACCACAGGCTATAAGGACCTTCCAATTGCCACCGCGGATCCCTGGAGCCTCCTACCACCGCCGCAGCTGCCTAGAGCCTCCTACTGCGGTCACAAGCCCCCTGAGTCTTCTGCTCACGGCTGCAGGCTCCCCAGGAGCCTCAAGCACCACTGCTGGCCCCCAGAACCTTCTGCTGGCCATCGCGGGCCCCTAAGTGCTCCTCGCTTGTTGCCATGGACCTTGGGAGCCTCAAGCTGGCCACCATTGGCCCCCAGCGCCGTGTGCCCACCCACTGTGGGTCTCCAGAAGGCTCCAGCCTGTGCTCCTGACCCCTTTAGTCTCCTGCACACCATCATAGGCCACAGGAGCCTCAAACCTACGGCTGCTGCTGCAACTGGCATCCAGCCACTGGCCTGCAGTAACAGGCTCCACCAGCTTCTGACTGCCTTTGCAGCCTTCAGAAGCCTTCAGCCTACTGCTGCTGGCCCTTGCAAGCTTCTATCCACCTGTCGGGCTCCAGAAACTTCAAGCCTACTGCTGCTGGCCCTGCAAGCTGCTGCACACCTCTATTGCCCCTAGAGGCCTTTGGCCTACGGCTTTTGGCCTCTACATAGCCTTGTGGCCGCTGCACAGCTTTGCTGCCTGGCCTCAGTGCTGCTTCATGACCACTATGCAGCTCCTGCCACTTGGCATAGTCTCACTGCAGTGGCACAGCCTCGCAGCCTGACCTTGCTGCACCCTTGCCACCTGGCCCTCTGCACCACCGTGCGGCCTCTGTGCAACCTGGCAATTGCTGCACAATGCTGTAGCCTGGCCTCTGCGCAACGCCACTGCCTGGACTCTATGCAACCTCAATGCAGTCTCCAAGCAGCCTCGTGGCTCCGACGCAACCTCACAACCTGACCCTGCCACACCCCTGATGCCTGGCCTTGCTGCACCCCCGCCACCAGGCCTCCTCGCTGCCTCATGGTCACCACTGCCTGGCCTCTGCGCACCATCGCGGCCTCTGCACAGCCTCACTGTTGTTGCACAGCTCTGCCATCTGGCATCTGTGCAGCCTACCACCTGCTCTCTGCACAACCCTGTCTCAAGGCCTCTGTGCAGCCCCACCGCCCGGACTATGCACAGCCTCGCTGCTGCCACACAGCCTCGCTGCCCAGCCTCTGCGCACCCTTGCTGCTTGGCCTCCGCGCCACCTTGCGACCTCCGCATAGCCTTGCAGCTGCTGCTTAGCTACCGTCTGGCCTCTGCGCCACCTCGCCACCTGACTTCCATGCAGCCTCACCACCTCTGTGCAGTCTCACTGACTGGCCTCTACAGCCTCACCACATGGCCTTTATGCAGTTGCACAGCCTAGCCTCTGAGCAGCCTTGCCAATTGGCCTCCTCAGTCTCATCACCTGGCCTCCATGCAGTCTTGCAGCCTCCACACAGCCATGCTGCATGACCTCAGTACACATTTGCTGCCAAGCCTCAGCAGCCTGGCCACCTGGCCTACATGAGCCTGCACACCCCTGCTGCTGCCGCAGGACTACACCTACAGCTGCTGCTGTTGAAGGACTCCACCTACCGCTGGCCTCCACCCAACAACTACTGCAGCTGGCCTCACTGGCTTCAGCCTATTGCCAGAACAGGCCTGGCGGGAGGAGATAGGGTACCCACATGAGGGTATCCAATCACAGATTCACCACCCTGTACACAGTGGCACAAGTCACCTCCTGCACTGGACACCACATGGGGAGACTCAATGGACAGCTCAATGGACTCAATGACAGGAGGGCAGCTGTAAGAACTACTCGAAATCAGTCCACTTCATCAGTCCTCTGGACTGGAGGGACACCCACAAGGACTATCAAACCAGACACTGTCCCATCCAACTCAACTACTGCCATGTCAGCACTCTGCCCGACCATCTATACTGGCAAGTTCCATCCATCTGTGGACCTCTTCATTGCCTTCCACATCCTCACACCAGCCCTGCGCCCTCCACTTTTACACTCAACTGAAAGCTGGGACAAGCACAACATCTTCCTGATCAGCTCATGGACATGGACAAGTTCTCCAGCATCTGCAACAGCATTCATGTTGCGTACCGGATCAGCAGTGCTCTCTACTGCTCCAACAAACTATCACCCATCAACTCCTCCTGACACCCCCCTACTCTATTTGAAGGAAGACAGGGATGATGAATAGATAGAGTGCTGGAAGCCACACGTGATCAGAACAGCTCTAGCTGGTTGATTGCCGCTGCCCAACATCGCGCCTCCTGGCCCTGACAATGCCGCTGCCTGGCATTGCTTCTCCTGGCCCCAACGACAGTGCCACCGCCCGGCATCATGCCTCCTGGCCCCCACAATGCTGATGCCTGGCATTGCGCCTCCTGGCCCCGATGACAACATTGCCACTGCCTGGCCTTCTATGACGCCTGGCCCGCCATCGCCACTTGGCCATATGCAACGCCTGGACATCTGAGATGCCTAGGCCGCCATCGTCGCCTGGCCACCCGAGCTACCTGACCCACCTGATACCTGGCTCTCTGCGAGGCTTGGCCCGCCATCGCCGTCGCCAAGCCACCTGCGATGCCTAGCCTGCTCCGATTCCTGGCTATCTGCGAGGCTTGGCCCATCATCGCCGGTGCCTGGCCACCTGTGATGCCCAGCCTGCCCCAATACCTAGCTATCTACGAGGCTTGGCCCTCCATCGCCGTCGCCTGGCCACATGCGCTACTGGCCCGCCATCAGTGCCCGGCCACCTGCGATGCCTGGCCCACCCCGATACCTGGCTATCTGCGAGGCTTGGCCCGCCATTGCCATCGCCTGGCCACCTGCGCTCCTGGCTGCCATCAGCGCCTGGCCACCTGTGATGCCTGGCCTGCCCCGATACCTACCTTCTGCGAGGCTTGGCCCTCCATCGCCGTCGCCTGGCCACATGCGCTACTGGCCCGCCATCAGTGCCCGGCCACCTGCGATGCCTGGCCCACCCCGATACCTGGCTATCTGCGAGGCTTGGCCCGCCATTGCCGTCGCCTGGCCACTTGCACTCCTGGCTGCCATCAGCGCCTGGCCACCTGCGATGCCTGGCCTGCCCCGATACCTAGCTTCTGCAAGGCTTGGCCCGCCATCGACGTCGCCTGGCCACCTGCGCTCCTGGCCCGCCATCAGCGCCCGGCCACCTGCGATGCCTGGCCCATCCCAATACCGGGCCATCTGAGAGGCTTGGCCTGCCATCGCCATCGCCTGGCCATCAGAGTTCCTGGCCCACCAGCAAGGCCTGGCCACCCGAGATACCTGGCCAACCAACTACGCCTGGGTAGTTGCAATCCTCGGCTCTCCACTGTCGCCTGGCCATCAGCGCTCCTGGCCCACCATCAACGTCCGGCCACCTGCGATGCCTGGCCTGCCCTGATGCCTGGTCATCCGCGATGCCTGACCCGCGATACCCAGCCCGCCATTGCCAACTGACCACCTACGCTACCGGGCTCGCCATCATTGCCTGGCCCTCTGTGCCATCTGGCCCACCCTTGACGCAATGGTCATATGCGATGCCTGACCTGCCATCGCCACCTGGCCACCTGCGCTATTGGCCTGCCATCATTGCCTGGCCCTTTGTGCCATCTGGCCGACATCGACGCCTGGCTATCTGCAATGCCTGGCCCACCATTGTCGTCTGGCCACCTGCGCTACCCAGCCCGCCATCATCGCCTAACCCTCTGTGCCATCTGGCCCACCATCAACGCCTGGCCATCGGCGATGCCTGGCCCACCATCGCCACCTGGCCACCTGCGCTACCTGGCCTGCCATCATCACCTGGCCCTCTGTGCCACCTGGCCTGCCATCGCTGCCCGGCCATCTGTGCTCCCTGGCTCACCATCACCGCCTGGCCATCTGAGCTTCCCGGCCCGCCATCACTGCCTGGCCATCTGCACTCCCTGGCCCGCCATCGCTGCCTGGCCATCTGCGCTGCCTGGCCCGCCATCGTCGCCTGGCCATCTTTGCTCCTTGGCCCACCATCGCCGCCTGGCCATCTGCGCTACCTGGCCTGCCATCACTGCCTGGCCATTCCTACCGCCATGGAATGCAGCCAAGGCCCGGCTGGGAGGAATAGGGTACCTGACGGATAGGATACTCAACACTGAGGAGACCTATGTCTACACACTGGACATTGGACTCAACTGAGAGAGCTAAACAGCAGTCTGGAAGAGCTGAACTCTATTGCCTGCCACGTCTCCAAAGCCGACACGAAAATACCAGGACCTGCTTCATGCTCCACTCTCATCTGACACTGCTGGGCCCAGACCAGAGACAGCTGCCTCTCACTGCCCTTCATTGAGTCCACGGACTCAGGCAACGAGCTGGTGCTCTGGGGCACTGGGAACAACTGGGGCAGCATGGCCGTCATCTCTGCCGCACACTCCAAGGCCCCACTTTCCTCCTCATCCAGACATCCGGAAGCCCAACCAAGGCCTCCTACTCTGACTCTGTGAGAAAAAGGAGCTTTGGCCAGCTATGGACTGAACACGGGATGGATGGAGGGTGAACAGAACACTGGCCTTGTGCTGCTGGGAGACGTGGATGCAGAGCCGGAGCATCCTGGCCCTGCACCACATCATTGCCCAGGCCCCTTTCCTCATTGCCAATGGAACCAACAGCTGAGGAATGCAGTGTCAGCCTCTGCTGCATTTCGGCAAGTCGGGAAAACCTGGACAAGCCACAGAAAGCTGGAGGAAACCAAGGAAATCTCTCGACACTGACTGGAGACTGAACGCGGCAGAGAGGAGAGGAGCACCAGCTGCTGAATGATGGTGCTGCTGTGCCAGAACGCCCTGGCCCCATTCTGCCTCTTCACCCTGGCCTTCGGAGTCCCCACCATCATTACCTGGCTCCTGGCCGCCGTCACTCTCCTCACCAAGACATCTGGAAACAGCTGAGAGGACACAGAGATCATCCGCAGCCCCCCCCCCTGTCTCCAGCACCAGCCCAGACCAGGCAGCCAGTTTCACTCCGAGCCTCGACTAGAGCTGGATGCTGGCCGAGGGCTGCCTGCCTCTGGACTCCGCCGCTGCCGCACTCCTCCTCACCCAAGGAGGAGTTTCCTCAGGGTTCTCTCCAGCGGGAACGGCAGGAGCAACTCAGTTGTCTGCCCTCCGCCCTCCACCCGCGGACCAGTCTCTTGGACCTGCTAATCCCTGTCTGCATCAACTAGCAGCACTGTTTCAACTCCAGCAACAGCGACAACCTTCTCACTAGCTTCATGACATCACCCCCTTCAGATGCTGCTGAAACTGTCATTCAGAAGCTGTGGAGAAGAATCGAAATTGGGCACAGTGCTGCAGCAGTGCGAGGATTGGCTGGAGAAGTGCAACAGATAGGCGGAGATCCGCCGCGTGGCCAGGGCTGTGTTTGAGGCTGCCTGGCCTCTCTGACAGCCTCCTCCCAGCCACTGTCTCAGCCGCCCTGTTGGTGGGCTCCTGATGGCGCCGGGCACTGCTTCCATCAAGCTTCGATGTAGCCAGCTCTGTCCAGGACTTGGGCATTGATGAAAGAGCCACCGAGGCTGAGGGGGACTGAGCTCTGGCTGCCGTACTGCCACCAGAGAGCTGGACTCCGTCTAGGAAGTGCTGATGTGCCCCTGAACACTCCTCTACTTCTTACTGCGAGCTGCCATGGAGCCAGAGAGCACTGATACCCCAGTTTGCCTACAGCCATCACTGCACCAGCCACATCTGTTTACCGAATCTCCTTCGGATTCTGTAAACATGAGAGCACCGTTGGAGACAAGACCAGACCGATCAAGAACCAACCTTTGCCTTTCGCCCTCTCCAATCAAGCAGACCATCAAACGGTTGGCCCGGCATGCTCTGATGCAGTCCGTGCTGTGACGTTCGCTGCCCAGCAGGGCGACCAACGTCAGCCTCATGAAGTCCAAGCATGTCAGCAACGTGGAGCACTGCCTGGCGGCCATCGGCAAGCTGCACTTGGCCAGAGCTCGCCTGAACACCTCTGTTCTGTACCCACTGGGACCCTATCCGGTGCCTCGCGGAATGCCCAGTATCTCCAGCCCCATCCGCTGGGACCACAGCCAGGACTTCTTCGTCGTCAACGGCAAGGAGCTGCTGAACACCAGCGGCGGCATGGCCTGCAGCTCTGCCTTCAAGGTGGACCCACACTTCGTGGACAGCCACTCCAAGGACGCGTACCTGCTGGACCCTTTTCATTTCCATTTCCATTCACAGGCCATCTTGTCCTCACCTGAGAGACCCTTGTCAAGTTGTCTAGCGCCCGACCATCATGACGGCGGCAGTCAAGTTTGACGTCTGCCTGGCGCCCTTGACGGGGCACTTTGAGATCCTGGAGGACGGCGCTCTGACAGCCTCCAGCCTCATCCGCAAATAAAATTAGTCAGAAATTCGGACTGTCTTTTTTTGCTTGCTTGAAAGTCATCCAATTTTTGCGCAATGTCTGTGATGCAACTAGTGACCCTTCCGTTAAAAGTGATGCAGGTGGCCTATGGGGACTCGGCCAGATTGTGAAGTTGAGCCAGCTGCAATATGGTCCCATGGTCAGTTTAGATCTGCAATTATGTTTAGTTCTTCAGTTTATTTAGTGCGAAGCCAGCTGCAATATGGTCCAATGCTCAATTTGGAGCTGTAATTATGACAAGTTCTTCAGTTTATTCATTGTGGGGCCAGCTGCAATATGACCCATTGCTCAACTTGGATCTGCAATTATGTAATCTGATTCAAGTATAATGATTAATTTTCATGTATAATGAGTGTCAGCTGGCAAAATGCTTGTTTATCATTTTTATTTTAAATACTGTTCTTATTTTGTTGTTGAATGCTATATCATGTATTCTGCAGATTTTGTCTGCTATTATTAAAATATTTAATATCAATTAACTATTTTGAGTCCTGCATAAAACCAAGAGTTTGGAAAAACAATACTCTGGAAATGTACTATTTGAGCTAAGTTTGTTTATATCAAAAGTCATGTGCTTCAACAACCAGTTGCATTATTTGTACTGACAAAATCAACAAAACTAAGTTAAATTACACAGAACCATTTTTGTAAAACGTAGATATGTTTTGTTACTCTAAAATGAACGAGTGTAGATCGTAGATTTGAGCCAGTTACAATATGGTCCAATGCTCAGGTTGGTTCTGTAATAATGTTTAGTTCATAATTAATTCAGTGAGGAGGCAGCTGCAATATGGTCCATCGGTCAATTTGGATCTGCAATTTTGATAAGTTCTTCAGTTAATTCAGTATGGAGCCAGCTGCAATATGGGCCATTGCTCAATATGGATCTGCAATTATGTATACTGATTCAAGTATAACGATTAATATTCAAGTATAAAAAGAATCAGCAGGCAAAATGCTTGTTTATCATTTTTATTTTAAATACTGTTCATATTTTGTCTTAGAATGCCATATCACTCATTATGCAGATTTTGTCTGCTATTATTAAAGAATTTAAAACTAATTTATTATTTTGAACTGATTGTAGATTAACATAAAATTCAAAGTTTGTCATAACATTACTCTGGAAATTTTTTTTTAGTTTTCAGCTTAGTGTGTTCATTTCAAAAATTATAAGCCTCAAATACCAGTTGCATTATTTGTAATGAACAAATCTACAAATCTATTTTAAAATGCACATAACAAACCTAGTTATGATTTGTTAGGGTTATGCTAAAAATAACTGTAAAATAAAAGAGTGTAGATTGTGTAGTCAAGCCAGCTGCTCAGTTTGGATCTGCATTTATGTTTAGTTCTTCAGTTTTTTCAGTTCGGAGCCAGCTGCGGTCCATTGCTCAATTTGGATCTGGAATTATGTATACTGATTCAAGTAATATGATTAATATTCAAGTATAAGGAGAGTCAGCTGGCCAAATGCTTGTTTATCTTTTTAATACTGTTCATATCGTCATATCATATATCTCTTCATAGGTTGTCTTAGAATACCATATAATATATTCTGCAGATTTTGTATACTATTATTAAAGTATTAAAAATTAATTAATTATTTTGAGCTGATTGTAGTCCTGCACAAATAATGTTCTTACGTAGTGCAGCTTGCGGGCAGAACTGAAGAAAACAACTTCAGCTTGTCACCAGAACAGAATACAAAGACTGCTCTCAGGTAGTGGAGCTTGTCGGCAGAACAGAACACAAAGACTGCACTCGCGTAATGCTCGCTACTCGCGTAAAAGTTCAGTAACCTTTTAGACCGCGGAGCGGCCCTTCGGGCCGCTCCCCTGTCAAAAATTCATTTTAGACCGTATTAACGACAAACGTTGAAGATCATACCACAAGTTTGAGAATAAATTCAACATACAGCCATATCAAAATTTTGCAGTCTTCAAACTATACAAGGTATTATCGGCTATCGCCAATAGATGCGCGGCCTTGTTCAACTTGATAAGCAATAAAATATATAATCGCCAAGTCGGCTCAAGAAATAATAAAATGACATTCAAAGGTACAAAGTAACAAATTGGTCTAGGTATATTTTTGGTTTCTGAGGCATTTAAATGATAAACAATAATCTAAATGATAATAAATAATTAATTAAAGTAAAATGCAAGTTTTCGAAAAAAAAATCGAATTCCGAGGTCTCCATTTTCGAGGTTTTTTGATCATAAATCCAGAACCAATCAAAATGACGCCATGCGCAGAAAAACCCTCCTAGCGACCACCCAGACGGACCTTCATGCAAAATTTCAGCCAATTTCGTTGAAAAACCGTGGAGGCCGGGCTCTGGAACCATATATACAGACGGACGAAAAATGGGGTAACTTTATAAGCGGGCCTTGGCCGCCTGCCCTTCGCGACAGGCGGCCTGCAGCCGCGCAAAAAGTATCCAAAAACAGTAAATCAATTTTAAAGTACATTGAATATTTTGTATAAACACCATAAAGATCAAGATAAATATAAAGACACCATAAAGATTAAAATAATGATCAAGACTACAAAATGAAAGAGATCCAAATGAATGGACCCAGGTCGCACTTTTTACCAAATACCTTGATTCATAGTCGACAGCATTAAAGCATCGAGAAGGATTATGAATTTAATAAGGTGGAGATGTGATTGTCTAGCCATCATAACAACCTGCCGCATCCATCTGCTCTGCTCCCAGTCTTTCACTCTATCCAACCACATCTTTATTTAGTCTGCAGCTGAACAAAAGCTGTCTTTCAAGGCACAAATGACTGGGAACCTGGCATCGCGGCTCTGATTCATACCAGCTGCACAGCTTGAGACCCTTCAATGGTACCGAAAGTTCCATCAAATAGCTCATGCGATTTGCCACAATTGTTCGCATGGGAAACCAGAAAACAACATGAAACACACAATTTCTTTTTTGGCCGCATTTTTCATGAATTTTGGTTCAAGCTTTTCAGTAATGCTAGCCTTCATGCAGGCAGCAGTGAATCAGGTCAAAAAGTATAAGCCGTAAAAAATTATAAGCCATCAAAAATTTTCTCAGTTTGATGGGCAGTCAAAGGCTTGCCACCACTAAAACGCCAATGCAATAATGTGGTGCTGGAGGTCCTCAGACTGTCACAGAAACCTAGGCCAAGCCGCTTGGCCAGAGGAGGATAGAGCTGCAGTGGAGGGGAGTGTAGCCTCTCATACAATGACCCCTATCAAAGAGGAAGGGGAGCATGCTGAGGCAAAATTACTGCACGGAAAACACATATGTTTACAAGTTACTGCACGGAAAACACATATGGATGCATTGAGACATGAGGAGTGAAACAGTATTTCAGACAGAAAAAAGGCCTTCCAATGGGTGCCTCACACAGTGGTCCACTTGCCGACATATACCTAGAACATTGGGAATCAAACATTAAACAAGAAGCAAGAAAGCATAACATTATAATACACTGCTACTACAGATATGTTGACGATTCTTTTATGGTTATCACGGACGATGACAATCAATGGGAACGTTTCGTCCACTACCTGAACCAAAAATGCAGCTCATTAAAAGTTACATGGGAGGAAGAACAGGATGGATGCCTGCCTTTCTTAGACATCATTTTAAGACGTGGTATGCTATGAATGATGATGACCAAGATCAATGGTACCCTCTTACTTCTGTTTTTCGCAAACCATGCAACACAAACTATGTCATGCCGTTTGACTCTTGTGCACCCATGTCTTATAAACTATCTTCACTACGCAGCGAGACCCACAGAGCCAAAAGGTACAGCAGCAACACCCATTTACTGGACACTGAAATAAAGTACCTTATCAAGAAATACAAATCATATGGATACCCGATGTCATTAATAAATAAAACAATTAACAAGGTAACAAACAATTAACAATTGCACAAAGAGGAAACGGCAATCCAATTGGGTAACGATGAAAGACGTTGCATTAATGTCAAAACTCCATACTTCAATGAGAAATCCCTTATGGTACAAAGGAACACAGTACGCCCAGGCTACATTAGGATAATCCCAACGACAGGACCAAAACTATGGCACTTGCTTGGCAGCTGACCCAAATGCAAATATGACAATAGGCTGCAGACCAACGTAGTATACCAAATTAATTGCAAATGTGGTAAGATGAACATAGGGGAAACAAAAAGACACCTGGAAACCAGAATTAAAGAGCACAAAAGCAATTGGTGCAAGAACAGCCAGCAAAACGTTTTCAAAGATCACCAAGGGAGTAACCATGAACCGGAATTTGACTCTGCTAAGATAATACACAGGTGCAACCACCAACAAGAACGCAAGGCGGCAGAGGCTTTATGTATCAAAATCAATGAAACACGGGTAATAGTAGACCTAACCAATGTACAGTGACAACATGACATACCAAATGGCCTTTTACCTCTTTTACAACCAGGCCCTAATACAGCACACTAAAATTTTGAATAATAGCATCTATTTCCTATGTTTTTCTTTGCTTAATTTTTAATAGTTATTATAATGTTCGCTCTGACAAGTGTCAGAAATCTATTTTACTGATGAAGAAGTTTGATCTTTGAAACGTTTAAATATTTGTGACTATATCACTACTGTGCTTACAATTTGGATATAATTAACATAATAATAATAATAATAATTCAATCCAATAAATAAATAAAGAAAATAAAAAAAGTCAGTGGTGTCAGTAGAAATATGACCCTTATTAACGGGACAAAGGTCCAGTACCCAGGTCACTGTAGTGATTGGAGATCCAATTGATGGCCATGTAGCATGAATGGGGTAAAAAAGAAATGTTGATAAACATATGACAAAAACACCAATTGCATCTCGATTAACTAGAAGTTGATGTGCAAATATTGTAAAACCAATCATATTTTGAGTATGTACACTTTCTTTTGTTATATTACAATATGGTAGAATGTTTTGTGACTTAATGTTCAGTTTCCCTCTGCGCAAACGTTCCTGCTTTTAAATTTTTGATTAACTCTGCGCAGCTCTTTATGAGAAACTTGTTTTATTCCATTACTTTCAATTGTTAGAACATCTGCAGTGTCTAAATATTCTATAGGTGTTATATCATTTCTGTCTTTATTTTCGGGTTGGTCATCTTCATTGCCAGATTTTCTAAGACTAGATTTAGTGGCATTTGATACCTTAGCCCATGCTGAATAAATTGCTCCGACACTTTTCTCAACTACAGCTACACCAAGGTTTGCCATGGTTCCAACTCCAAGGTCCCCTAGACTTGATGGATCCCCAAGTATGTTCCATGACATTGCTTCAGAATAATCGGTTTCACTGTATATTTTTAAATTGCTTTCTTTATTGGTCTGCATGGATTTCATTGCTGATTTTTTTCTTTTTTCTTCTTGACTTTTTAATGCACTAAGCACATATGCCTCCAACTGGCGTGCCTGTAAAAGCAAGGTTGCTTTGATTCCATCATGATTTGTTTTGTTAATGAGTTTTCTGAGATCTACAATTCTCTGGAGTGGTCCAACGATCAATTTTCGGAATTCACTGCTAGGCAATGTGTCGTAAAGATTATTGGTAGATGATGCATTTGAGCCAATGCCTTCCTTAATGCCAACAAGATCAGATGTAGTGATTTCCTTAATGATGTGACCAAGTCCTGGCGAAAATTTGCTGGCGCTCCCAGTCCTCCTCCTCAACCATAGGCACCACTCTACTCAACTGGGCTTCCACTCAGGGCCTCTGCCAAATAGTTCTGGAACCAACTAGGCTCAGCAACATACTTGATCTCTGCTTTGTGAGTCAAAACTGGGCCTCCTCCCTCCCCCGCATTGGCCCCCTCTGCTCCTTAGCGACCACCGCTCTGTCTCTGTGCCCATCTCCCTGCCTGAAGGGCGCCCAGCAGGCCCCCCTATCCCTGACCCCCGGGTGAGGGTATGGCTCTGGAAGGATGCTAACTTCAACCTGCTAAATTCAATCCTAAAATGCGCCGACTGGGAGTATCTCTTGGGTCTCTCTTGGGACCCGACCAGCTTCCTTGAGCTGATCGAGCTGATGCTGAGCTCGGCAGTTGAGGAGGCAGTCCCCTTCAAACTCCTCCCTTCCTCTGATTCTGCCACCGCCGCAGCACGCAGCCCCCTCCGCCCCTCTACTCTCAAACTGCGAAGGCTCTGTTCCAGGCTATATCGTAGGCGAAAGGAGTCCTCTAGATGCAGCCGCGCCTTTCTACGCATTCGACGAGCCTACAGGCGGGCAGTCTGTGTCGATGTAGGGCAAGTTGAATCAGCCTTCTTCAAAAATCCTCGCGCAAAAGGTCTAGGGATCTACCGCCTCTTTTCTGCTAAAACAGATAAGAAGGCCAATTCCATCCCCGATCTGATTGCACCTCCTGCGGCCTCCTCTCCCCCAGGCCCTGCGTCACACCCCAAACTCCTCACTGAGAATGGGGATAAAGCGGAGGCCTTTGCTCAGCTTTTTGGCTCAGTTTTCATCTCAGATGATGGAAAACTACCTGCCCCATTTCCATGCATGCACACAGGCACTTACTTCAACCCACCACTGACCTGCCAAGAAACTTCTATGCCTCTCTCTCAAGTGTCCTCCTCCTCCAGGGCCTACTCCCCGCACGCTTGTCACACTGCCCCACGCGTATCTATTCCACCTCTCAACATCTCTGAATTTGCTCTGCGAAAAGCCTGTGCAAGCATGTCGCCTAAGAGATCAGTAGGGGCTGATGGCTTGACGCCAGCACTAGTTAGGCACTGCGCATCTTCTCTGGCAAGGCCTCTAAGCATTCTCTTAGAGCTCTGCTTAGCCACTAAGTCCTTTCCAGACCAGTGGAGGCTAAGCACTGTTGTCCCCATATATAAAACAAAGGCCCAAAAAACTCCACCTCTTCTTTTCGCCCAATCTCTCTCCTACCAGCACTCTGCAAGCCTTTTGATAGGCTCCTTTCGTTTCATCTGCGAAAGCACCTGGAATTTCAAGGCCTTTTTCCAGCCAATATGCATGGCTTCCGCCTCTCTCGCTCCACCTGCTCTAATCTTCTCTCATTCCAGGCCTACACTGCTGAGCAAAGGGCACGGGGCCACACTGTCCACATTGTCTATGTGGACTTTAGCAGGGCTTTAGACAGGGTAGGGCATTCAAAGCTTCTGCATATCTGCCAAGAAATAGGCTTCAATGAGGATCTTCTATTCTGGCTCTCCAGCTACATGACTGGCAGGAGCTTCAGGGTTCGAGTTGGGAAAGTGGAATCCGCCCCCTTACCAGTACTCTCCTCAATTGTACAGGGAGGGGCAGCAAGCCCAATTCTCTTCAACATCTTCCTGCTCCCCCTTGCCTGGCGCCTCAACCAGCTCCCGGAGCTAGCCACTTGGTTCTATGCAGATGACATCCGTCTAGCCTCTCCCTGCCCCTCAGCCCTGCAAACGGGGCTCAAGGCACTTGACGACTGGGCCACAAGATGGCAGCTACCGCTAGCACCCGAAAAATGCTCTGTGCTCCATTGCGGCACAGGCCAACCAGCTGAATTCTTCATTGGCAAGAAGAAGCTCCCAAGTGCTCCCAGCCCACTTCGCGATCTTGGTGTCCAATTTTGCTCCTCACTCTCCCAGGCCCCTCAGCGTGCAGCCTCAATAGCAGCAGCAAATCAGGCAGCTTTTCTGGTGCGCAAGGTGTTCTCTGCCCCTCATTTGCCACTCTCAGCCGTGCCTACACCACCTATGTTCGCCCACACTTAGAGTATGCCCCCCAGTTTTGGTCGCCCCAACGCCAGGCAGAAATTAGGGAGATTGAGAAGGTCCAGCGCTGCTTTGCCTATTTCATCTTCAAGAAAACGAACTTGCACCGGCCATCTGAAGGCTACAGGGGCAGATGTGAGAAGTTGGGGTGGCAGACTCTTGAATTCAGACGGGTAATGGCTGATCTTTTGCTTATATATCGCTGCTATGCCTCCCTCAAGCGCGCCCTCAGCACAGGCCTCCTCTTGCCCTCCGCTGCCTCCTCCAACCAGGCTCGCGCACAAAGCCCCCCACCCTGCTCTCATCCTCCACACACCTTTGGCACCCCCTCATGGCACCCCCATTTCGTGACAAACGTTTCTCCATGCATCTCCTCTTCATTCTTTCCCTCGTTGGAGTGGGCCCTGAGGTCCCTCCTTCTTCTCTCAGATAAACACTGAGCCCCCGAAAAAAAAACTAACAATTTCTTTCATTCCATCTAAACTTGTGGATCTAAACTAGTTGATACTATTAGAGCTTTTTGCCGCCTGTGTGCCAGCACTAGATGAGCTTTTTACGAAGCTCAACGCCTTGTCTGTGGCAGAAGATGCAACATTTGAGGTGGTTGAGCAATGTCTAATAATTGTTGAAAAATTTCCAGTTCCAATGGACTTTACCATGCTTATAGCCTCTAAAGTGAGGGGTGATACAATGTTAACTGCATCTATTTGACTTTTTCCTTTTGCAAGGTTCATCGCGGCAATGGCAGAATCTGAGAGGACACTGAGTGGAACATAATAAACTCCTTTTAGCTACATTCAGCAGTGTACTTGACCCACCAGTTACAGCATTTTTGATGTCCACTTTAAATGTATTTCCAGACAGCAGGGGCGGAGCTAGGTCTGGCATTTCTGGCAAATGCCCCCCCCCCGAAACCTTTAGATAAATTTTCATAAAAGGAAAAATAACCAAAAAAATTGCTGCACTGCATGCATAACTTGAATTTTTGTATAAAATTGAGTTTTTTTGTGCAGTCTGGCTACACACAGCAAAAAAATCCTGCGCACTTTGCGCGCGTGTAAGAAAATATGGATTATCAAATTTTTTTCTGAAATGGCGCCCCCCGAACCAAAATCCTAGCTCCGGTCCTGCCAGACAGCAGTCGATCGCCACCAGTAGGTTTTAAAAGACTGAGTAGTGCATAACACAATTTGCCTTGCTGTTCCAATGTACGATTTTTGCAGCATGAATAACAAGATTGTTAATGGTGTCTTTCATTTCTGGTTTTATTAATGTTATTGGATCCGTCACAGGAGATTGGGGCGATTCATACATATTTCCGCCCATTTCATCAGCCATAGTTGAACTGTAAAAAATCAATTTCAGATATGTGGCTAATCTCGTGTATTTTAATCCATTTTTTGGTTTACTCATATTTATAAACTTCATGAAGATTAACAAATATAAAATATGTAAGGCTCAACCAAGTGAAACTTAGAATTATCCTTGATCCTTATCCATGATTTTAAATTTAGAGATATTTTTTTTGCGCTTTGTGCTATTAAGATATATATTTCCAAAATCAGGTGTATGAAAAAGACATCCCTTTCTTGTATTGCACTTTGTGTCATTATACAGGGGGGGGGGGGTAGTTTATTTACATAAACCTAACTTTGGAAATTTATATCTCCACCTCACTTGCAGCTAAAGAGCTGATTTTTTCACACAAACTAGGCCTAACTGTGCTTAGTAAGTGTGGAAATTTGCAGCTCAATTGATTGAGCGGTTGTTGAGAAATGCTCAATTAAGTAAAATCAGTCTAAAAACAAGTTGGTTTGACGATCAAAAAAATTTCATCCAACTTTGCAGCTTTATTTCTCAGGCCCATTAAACGCTTTGGGGCCAACAATTTAACACAAATAAGTCCAAAGTGTCATTAACTTGTGTGTAAATTTGCAGAAATCTAGGTCTTTCCTATTGCGAGAAATTGCCTCCGAAGTAAGGTGAGGTTTCCCCCTTTCCTTTGATTAACAGACTGGTCTGTCCACTGATATCAGGAAAAAAGGAAAAATGTGGTTAACTTCACCTTACTTCGGAGGCAATTTCTCGCCATAGGAAAGATCTGTCCACTGATATCAGGAAAAAATGAAAAATGTGGTTAACTTCACCTTACTTCGGAGGCAATTTCTCGCCATAGGAAAGACCTAGATTTCTGCAAATTTACACACACGTTAATGACACTTTGGACTAATTTGTGTTAAATTCTTGGCCCCAAAGCTTTTAATGGGCCTGAGAAATAAAGCTGCAAAGTTGGATGAAATTTTTTTGATCATCAAACCAACTTGTTTTTGGATTGATTTTACTTAATTGAGCATTTCTCAACAACCGCTCAATCAATTGAGCTGCACATTTCCACACTTACTAAGCACAGTTAGGCCTAACTCAGCTCTTTAGCTGCGAGTGGGGTGGAGATATAAATTTCCAAAGTTAGGTGTACGTAAATAAACTACCCCCCTGTACTTGTTTTTTAAAGTCTTTTTGGCATGATTGATGTTTTGTAAAGTGGGTTTAGATTCTAAATTGTGGTCGTTTTTGAATTGTAGCGATTGGTGATTTCCTCTATCAATGATTTTTAAACACGGTATCAGTCTAAGGTGTCTACTTAATAAAATTGTACATTTACTATGATACAAGTTATTCACAGTGAGAAGAAGACAAAAGCAACAAGTAAAAAAATACAAATGAAACTAGGCAGATTTGAAGAGGAGAATGGCTATTTTGTCACAGTAAAAATAGATTAACATATTCTGTTCATGAGAGATCCATGATCCGAAATTGCAACCCACAATACAATGCCATGTTGGACCATGATTTTCGTCCATTTTCTTTTTAATTTCTGCTGCTATGTCTTTTTTGTCTTTGACAACCTTAACAACCTCTTTTGAAATGTTTATAGCAGATTGTTGCATATCATTTGACATCTCAGCCATTTTCACAAGTGTTTTAATGCTGTCCATTTGTTTCAAGCTGTGTTATATGTGCTTTCTGAGGCTTTCTATGTTGCAGTAATACAACACTTTATGATTAATGCGTCCAATAAGGCCTCTTACACATCTTTTGGAATCGGTTTGGAAACGTCAGGGAGAGGACGGGGATTGTTCTACACTGGAACATTAAGAATAGTCAGGCAATAACAACCCTTATCAGGACAGGGTTAGTCCAGAAATTGTGACAGTTGATTTTAGTACCTTGTTCACAACACAGGAGCAAGAACTGGTGAATAAAATGCAAATCGATATCATGGGAAATTTTTTCCAAAATAGCAACACAAAGAATTTAGCTACACTAAATAGGACGTAATAGGACTGATACAGTGGTAGATGAGGCTTATGTTTTTTACGTTTTCGGCAGACAAACACAAGGTATTAGTATGGACACTTGTTGAAGTCCGTCATTAGCTGACATGGTATTATCGAAACTAGAGTCCAATTCTCCAATAAAAATGGAGAATATTGGAATGGCCAAATAGTTAAACGCACAAGACGCTACAAAGATGACATTATGTGCTTTAATGGAGAACATTTATGGACATCAGCATTGACTATGTACCCAGCATCACATTCTTTGGGCTACGATGAGGTAATATATTAGGAGTTTCATTTCCTAGATCTCAGTTTCTATCAGGATGTAGTAGGCAGAAAAGTGTATGACAAACGAAGAGCCTTCGGTCATTGCTATTGATAACAGTGACTGTGCGCCCCAACTTTTCTTAACACTCATCATCTATTTAGTACATTACTATCGATAACTGCCTGATTGGTGTCCCCGTGCTTTGATAACAAAATAGGAGATGTCCTCATATTCTGCCTATTTTGGATAATTCTCTGGCTTTTGACGTCACTGCAATTGTGAACTGTGACTGAATGTCCCAATTTTCTTAACAATCCTCATCTATTTAGCATCCATGATGGCTAACGTATTGGTCAGAGGGCTTACCGTATATCACCAGTAATCGGTAATTTTTGAAAAATCATTACCGGTGCGGTAATTACCGGTTTACCGGTGGAAGCCTTATTTTTTAAATCTTCAAAAAGATGTGATTTACTTGGTTTTTTCCATTTCTTTCATCATTTCTATTATGTTTCTTTGTTTGCATATTGTTTTTGTGCATGTTACTGGGTTATCTGAGGCGGGATACTTTATGGGAGCACAACAAAAGGCTTCTAAAAGGGGTGGCTCCGTATGCTTCAACATAGGCTTCTACACAGGGAGGGTGTTCCCCCTGTGCTATAACACAGGGCCGGGGGATGCTCCCTATGACCCAACATGGGAAGGGGGGAGACTCCCTATGCCCCAACACCCCAACATAGGAAGGGGGAGGTTCCCTATGCCTCAACAAAGGAAGTGGGAGGCTCCCTATGCTTCAACATAGGGAAGGGGGTGCTCCCTATGCTTTAACATAGGGAAGGGGGGTGCTCGCTATGCTTCAACATAGGCAAGGGGGGTGCTCCCAATGCAGCGAAGCGCTCTGAACACCTCCAGAAGCCTCCAGACACACTTATTATTTA
The DNA here is from genome assembly GCA_030248095.1 of Ptycholaimellus sp. GST1_10. Lineage (NCBI taxonomy): Eukaryota > Metazoa > Nematoda > Chromadorea > Chromadorida > Chromadoridae > Ptycholaimellus > Ptycholaimellus sp. GST1_10. The sequence continues at coordinate 11,307 of JASANA010007645.1, read as the reverse complement.
TTTCATAAATAAGATATTTAGGTAATGCCAAACAGTAGGATCGGTAAAAAATACTGGTAGGATCGGTAAAAAATACCGGTAGGCTCGGTAAAAAAATACCGGTAGCATCGGTTAAACTACATCTAAAAAACCATATAAAATTTGGTGTTACCGAATACCGATGCAGCACCGTACTACGGTAAAAAATCGTTACTGATGCGATACGTTGAATGGATTTTACCGAATACAACATATTACCATTAGCCATCATGGTTTAGCATACTCCAATCGATAACTGCTTGAAAAGTACATGCTAGGTGTCCCCGTGCTTGAATAACAAGAGCAAAATAGAAATGTTGCTCATATTATGCCTATATTTGGATGATTCTATGGCTATTGGCGTCACTGCTATTAAGAACTGTGACTGCTCGCCCCAATTTTCTTAACAAGTACTTTCCAGTTAGTATATTTCAATCGATAAATGCATGAAAAGTACATGTATGGTGTCCCTGTGTTTGGATAATGGGCGCAAAATAGGGATATTTCTTATATTATGCATTTATTGTAATTCTTCTCTGGCTGTTGTCGCCACTGTTTTGGAGAATTGTGACTGTGCGCCCCGATCAGAATTTACTTACTGGGACTCAAAATATGGCCATATCTGGGAAAACGTCCAAACCAAGAAAGAAAGCAGAAAGCAGAAAGCTATTAAAATTTACCCACTTAATTTATACATTTAGGTATAATTTGAGCTAAATTTTGGACTCTCTAGCTTTTTTAAAACTTGAGATATTGTTTTTATTATGTGACAAAACATTGAATGAAAAAGTCGGCTACCTGACAATAATTACCATAACTAAACACATAATAATAGTTTTGAGCTATAAACTTCTATAATTATTGAAAGGTGATGTGAATATCTTCTTTAAAAAAGCCTCCAAATGGTATTCTGCGGCCCACGACAAAGCCCATTGACTGCTGTACATAAAAGTGTACCTGAAAACTCATTTTTCGATCTACCAACGAATATTTTTATATAAGGGTGAAACTGAAGCGAGCTTAGACATTTCCTTTGGTTTGAAAAATATTTAGAGTATGGAGAACATTTTCCAACAAAGGACAACTTAAACTATAATTTCTGTTATTAATGACATCTTAATAAAAACGTAGATTCAGATTGATTCGTACTAAAGAAAAAAATATTTTAACCCGGCCAACCTCGTAGATTTTGATGTAGCTTGCACAACTATATAATCACCTGGAACAGTTCCTGTGACAGCCAGTCAATTCCTGTCATAATCAGTAAATTTACTAAAGATAAGCATATGCACGGGAAGCTAATGCTACTAGCACATGCGTACTAGAGGGCGTCTGTGTAAACAGACAACCCAAACGTCCAAAGAACATGGAGAAGTCAAAGAATTGTCAGCTTTCAAAATTGCATTGTTAAATGTCACAAAGAACTTATTTATTACAAAATATTCACATTTACAAATAATAAAAAAACTTTTTATCGACTGACATTAAAGAGATTTAAAAACATGAAATGGGATTATGAAAGGGCTCTTGTAAGTCTTACTGGGATAAATTTGTAACTTCCTTGCAGCTATCAGAAGATTTCAAGATTAGGCCGGGTGTCTTGCTATACTGATCCCCTGTTGTGTTAAACATCGGGGTTGTGGGTTTGTTTGTCTGATGATGACAGGAAGAGTCAAGTAAGAACCCAGAGTTTACATTAGATGAAGTACTTGCTTTGATGACACAGGCAGGTGAACAATAGAGGGAATATTTATGACGAAACACGGTTCCTGGTTGAAGTTGATTTTTACAGCTAGAAAGCTCGCAACATAAGCATTGTGCATGAAAAATAGCTTGATTAATAAAACTTATGTGTTTCATGTCATGAGTGTTTTGATCGGATGAACAATTGATTATTGTGGCATCTTGATATTCTACAGGCTCTTTACAAAATCGACAGCAAGGAAGATATTGTTTGTTAAAACATGCTTTACAGTAGATTTTATTAGATTTTATATGTGAACAGTGAGGTTCCAGAACTAACTTGCAACTACAGCAGAAAAGACACTTGTCATGAAACACTTGGTGTTTTAGCAATTTAAGTTTCCCTGGTCCATCAGATGCTGGTCGTCGGCATGTAAAACATGGCTTAGGAGGGCCATAACCATCGGCAACATTGCGAAACATCTTTACATTCATTTTTCTTTATTCGTTGTTTTTAGGTTTATGAGTGACTAAAGGTGAATTTACGTAATAATCGATTATTCTAATATTGTAATTGTGCCCTAGAACCCTAGAACCATTTACCTATTTTTGCTATTACTATTTTTGCCCTAGAACAATTCCCCGGGGTGCTACAGAGACCAAAATGCTATGGGTGCTATGTGCGCAAATTCGGCTTGTTTTCCATATTATACCAAAAGTTTTTTAAGTTACTCTTTCCCACACCTAAAATCGAAAATTCAGGTAATTTTACACATATTTTTGAGTCTAACTCTGTGAAAAAAGCCATTTCTATTTTGACCCCATCCAGCAAATGTTCGAGTCCCAAAGAAATGCCCTATGTTATAACAACTCAGGAAACAACCAGCCTGTCAGCTTTAGTGTCAGCTTTGCTGTCAGCTGACACCTTGACTGCCTTCTCTGCTCTAACCACTGCCTATCCTTTGATGCGATGCCCTGTCGGGCTGAGCTATGCCCTTATACTGTGGCAGTCATTGAGTACGTACACGTTGAGGGAAAACTATCCACCTCTGAGTTGGAAACCGAAGCAGACAGGCTGACGGACTGCCATACTATGGGCTAAGGTTAGAGCAGAGAAGGCTACTGAGGCAGTCATTGAGTACGTACACGTTGTAGGAAAAGTATCCACCTCTGAGTTAAACACGGGCTTTAAACAAAGAAGACTGAATGGAATCATAAAATACAATCAGTGAGAATGCCAAATAAACCAATTTTAAACTACACTGAATATTCTTGTTGGTAGTTTAATTCACTTCTAAATCTTCTTCAATTTGTTCATTGAGATACCCTGCTGCAATCTGAACATTTGTACAATTTAGACCCACACATTTAGTTAGTTATTAATAAGTTTAGTGTGGTGCACTTCTGCAATCTGGTGGTGGTGGATATTCAATTTAGTGGTGGTGTTAGGATCATGCGAGGGGTGAAGGAGGGCAGGAATTGAGTTGGCCTTCTTTGCGGTTATGGCAGCAAATTTCAAATAGCCTCTCAAATAGCAAGATGTCAGTTTACACAGCAATGTGGTAAGCCCTGTTGATGCGCTTGAATCTCCGGAGGAGTCTGGGGGGAGCCTTGCTGGCAGAGTAAATGCGTGCTCTCAGCTGGTGCAGATTGAGAGTTGAGGGGTGCAGGGGGCCACGTGCAAGGCGGGGGGCTGCCACACGAGGGGAGAGGAGTTTGGAGGGGACAGCTTCTTCTTCTTCTTCTTCTTCTTCTTCTATTCTTCTATCTCAAGATGGAGCCTCTTTCAAGACACAGTAGGGTTGAAGGTGCAGGGTAGAGGTGTAGTGCCGGTTTAAGAAGAGGTGTGCAAGATACGTGCAAGTGCTGTGCAAAAGAAAAGGGAGGTTTGTTTGGGTACCTTCCGCTTTCCCCGCGACGTCTCTTGGGGCGCCTGCCTTGGCTGTCGTGGCTGAGGATGAGGGCTGGGTGGGTGGCCTTTTAGATAGGCCTTTACCGCCCTGCTGCAAAGGGTGAAGTTGGGGGGCTTGACTTCCTGCGACGCGCAAGAGGCTGAGGGTGGGGGGAGGGGGGAAGGGGGATTGGAGGGCGACTTTGGTGGCGACTTTGGCGGCGATGGAGATCTCAGCGTAGTGGCTGATGCTGCATGCCTCCATGCCCGTCTTCACCACCCTCGTCTCCTCCACCTTCGGCTTGGCCTCCTCCCTCCCTTCCTCTTCCGTCGCATCCTCCGCCTTGGCCTCAGCGGCGGCCCAGTGTTGGTTGGCCCGGTTGATGGCGTGATCGGTGGTGGAGGTGTGGAAGCGGAAGGGAGGGAGACCCACGAACTTCTGGTTGATCAGGGTGACGTGTTCGTAGATCTCCAAGAGGGCCTTCCGGTGGGCAATGTTGGTGTCCAGCTCCTTGATGATGTCCAGGTGCTGCTGGTGGGAGAGCTGCGTCGCCTCCCTCATCGCCAACTCCGCTTCCAACTCCATCAGGCGTTGCTGTTGATTAACAGTGCTGGAGAGAATGCGTTGGAGGTGGGCCACCTCCTGCGTCAGCTGCTGGTTCCGGGCTGTCAGCTCCGAAACCTGCAAACTGAAAGGGTGACCCTGCGGTGCCTTCAGGCTCTTGTAAAGGTTGGGAAGGCGTCTTCTGGTGCCTTCAAGGTCCTTGCCAAGGTCCTGGTTGTAGTCGCGGAGCCTTTCGTTCATCTTGTATACCTCTCGCATGTCCTGGACCTCCTTCTTCAAGAGGTCCCTCTCCTCTTCAGCCTCCCGCAGCATGTGCTGGAAGCTGGCGATGATGTCCACGCAGCGTCGACGCACCTCCTCTGCTTTCATCAACCTCTCTTCAAGGTCTTCCTGCCCTTCCCGCCCTGCCAGATCTCTTTCTGGCACCCACTTGGGGAGGCTGTGCAGCTTCACAGCCTCCTGCCTACAGCCGCTCAGATGGGATAAGATGCCTGCCCGCATGATGATGGAGAGCTCGTCCATGAGTTGGGGTGGGAAGGGCTCCTCCTTCTCCTCCTCCTTCTCCTCCTCCTTCTCCTCCTTCTTCACCTCTTCAGGCACCGGAGCCACCGCCGGCAGAGCAGAGGCTTCCTTAGCCATCAACTCCTTCCAGGAGGAGGAGGGTTCCGAGCTGGCTAAGGAGATACAGTTGCTCATCTACGTGGACAACATCGCCTTCAATGCCTCCAACGTCACCGAGGCTCTGCGCAAGAAGAGAGAGGCAGTGACCATCTTCGATGTGGCGAAGATGAACCTGCGCGAGTTTGTGAGCAACAGCGAGGTCTTCAACGCCAGCCTCTCTGAGGAGGAGAAGGGCAAGATGGACGGAGGGAAGGTGCTGGGCGTCGGCTGGGACATCATCCTCGACGCCTTCTACATCGGCCACATGGACATCAAGTTCCCCCTCTGGCCCTGCACCAAACGGACCATCATCAAGACGTTCACCCGTCACTTCGATCCGCACGGCCTACACTCACCCATCATCATCCTCCCCAAACTCCTCTTCAGCCAGATCCAGGCGGATGGCTACGACTGGGACGACTATGTCACTGCGCAGTTCAAAGACTGGTGGAAGGAGGTGCTGGAGGACCTGGAAGGACTGCCCTCAGTGAAGATCCAGAGGAGGGCGGCCTGGTCCCAGACGTCGAAGCTCTGGCTGCTGGCATTCGCGGACGCGAGCAAACATGTGCATGGCTGCTGCTGCTATGCCTATTCCTTCGCATCCAGCTCCTCCCACCCCATCCCTATTGGCATCCTCGATGAGCATGGCAACTGCCGCGAGATCTCCAGTGGTGCCTACTGCACCCTGCTCCTCTCCAAAGCCTCTCCCAATCCAGGTCATCTGGAAGACATTCCAAAGCTGGAATTGTTGGCAGTGGAGAAGGCGGCGAAGCTGCTGCGCTTCTTGGAGAAGCAGTTGCCAGCCACCATCGGCATGGTGGAGAAGCACGTCTACACAGACAGCATGATTGCCCTCCAGCAGATCCACCTTGGACGCGGGCCCACCACCTACGTCAACAACCGGATCGTCAACATCCGAAGCCTGCAGGAGTCCGTGCACTTCTCTCTCCATCATGTCCGCAGTTAGGACAACCCTGCCAACCTTGCCTCCAGGGACGTCCGCTTTGCAGACTACCAGCAGGAGGACAACTTCCGCCTCTGGTTCTATGGCCCCAGCTGGGCCCAGGGCGAGGCTTGCCAGTTCCCAAACTGGGAGCCTCCAGCCCACAAGGCGGATGGACTGGCTTTGCTGGAATGGAAGCAGGAGGAGAAAAGCTTCAGACCGGAGTACCACATCATGGAGAACTCTGCGCACAAGCTGGTCGTCCAGCCCAGCTACCCCGGCCCCTTCCACATGCAGGCCGAGCAATACCTCCACAAGGGAGGTCTCCCTACCCTCCTACGCATCACCACCTACATACTCAGAGCCTGGAGGAAGGCTAAATGAATGCCTAATCCAGGAATGGCAGCGGTGATGGCGGACGAGAAGGAGGCCTCAGAAGAACTCTGGGTCCGCCATCTCCAGATGAAGGCCTATGGACCAATCATCTCCGTCCTCACAAAGGAGAAGGGGTGCTTGCCGACGGCTGAGGCAAACATGGTCCGGGACTTGGACTTGTTCCTCGGTGAGTCTGGCCTCCTTTGCTGCGGCAGCTGACTGGCTATGGCCAACGTCCCTGTAGACACCAAAACACCCTCTGCTCCTGCCGAATGACCATCCATTCACCGTGCTCCTTGTCATTCATTTCCACAAACTGGCAGGGCATCTGAAGGCTAGAGTGATGGCAGGGTCTTTCAAAAGCACTATTGGATAACTAGCGCCATTCGGAAGATGCAGTCCTTCATAAGGTTGTGCAGCATCTGCAGGAGATTTGAGGTGATGCCGTTTGCCTCTCCTCGCTTCTGCCCATATCAAGCCCTGAGCTTCGACAGTGCTTGCGCCATGCAGCACGTGTCCATCGACTTGAAAGGGCCCATCATCTACATTCAGGTCTATCGAGACCCTGAGCAGAAACAGGAGCCCTATTGAAAGTACGAGAAGGCAAAGGAGCTGATGGTAGAGAGGAATGGGTACATCCTGGTGTATCTCTGCCAGGTGGTGCATGCGGTGGCACTCCAGCTCATCCCGGACCTGGAGGGGCAGAGCATCACGAACGGCTTGGCCACCATCATGGCCAGGGTCGGCTTCCCTAGGCAGGTCTACTGTGACAACGCGAAGCCACTCCTCTGGGCCACGAAGTCCCTAATCAGCAAGGCCAGCTCTGGCGAGTGGAAGGCCAACAACCCAGCCATCACCACCTTCTTTGCCAAGAACAACATCCGCCTAGAACAACATCGGTGGAGAACATGGTGGGACTGACAGCAAAGGTGCTGAAGAGGTTGGTGGAGGGGCGACAGCTGAAGGAGTACGAGTTGACGCTCTTGCTGGCGCAGACTGAGTCAATCATCAACTGTTGCCCCCTCTTCGTGTACAGCGAGTCCAGCTCCGTTGTTACCCCTGCACACTTCCTCCATCCTCAACTCAACCTTGTCCTCCCGCCTGACTGGGATGATGAAGTGAAGGACCTGGAGGAACTCTACAGAGCAAGAGCAAAGGCACTGAAGGTGTACAAGCACCAGCTGATGAAGCTCTGGCAGGTGTTCAAGGAGAACCTGCCCCAGGTCTTGATCAAAGAGCACAAGAACCACTACAAGCCCAGGAAGGGCGAGGCTCACAGAGAGCCCATGGAGGGAGAGCTGGTGTGGCTCAGCAAGGACAACGCTCCTAGGCATTCCTTCAAGCTAGGTCGCCTAGTTGACCTGCTGCCATCCCGCTTTTCAGAGCCTCAGGAAGCGATGGTGCTGATGAGGCGGAGAGTGAAAGGAGGCGGCGAACACAACAAGCTGATGTGCCACCACATCTCCGATCTCATTCCCATCCTTTACGAGCCTCCAACAGCCTCCACCGCCATCGATGCCCCAGAAGTTCCGCCCAGACCATGGGGAGTAGGAGCAGGAAGAGAGGGAGAGGAAGGAGTGAACCTGGAACCTGATGTCGGCAGTGAGGTCGCGAATGATGGACAGCTCGCTCTTCAAGGACAAGCAGAAGTCCCCCTCCCTTCCACTCCCAGGACCCTTCCCGCCCGGTAGCCTTCAAGAGGCATTATGAAGTGCCAGTCTACAAGAAGGTGCAGAGTTATGTATGACTCCCTGGATGAGGCCGCCTTAGGAAGCCAGCCAACGCAGGACTTCTACAACACCGGCCCGCCCAGGATGCCTAGAAACACTCAGGCCCTGCTTTTGCTCCAGGAGGAGCGTCTAGAGCAGGAACCCAGCGGCCTGCAAAAGGAGTTCCTTGGCCTGGTCAGAGGCTGCTACAGATATGAGGAGCGTCTGAAGCTCCGGTTCCTGCATCACTCCAAAGCTCAGCTGAGAGGCAAAGATCCAGCGGATGCCCAGCAGAATGAACAGTTCAGCAGCTGGGTCTCTCAGGATGCTTCCCTGCCTAGCTCTGTCATGCGGCAACATTTGTCAGAGGAGGCTGAGTCAGTGCTGCTGGCTTTGCCACCTCAATGAATTGAGAGAGAGAGGGTGGGAAGACAGGGAACCTTTCCCTGGCTGTTGCTTGGACTGCTGAGCCTAGTGTGTCTAGGAGGCGGTGCAAGTGCCGCTACTATTCCCTCACGTGGACAGCTGCTAGCAGACACCCAAGTATAGCTGCCCACTCCTCCAGTCCACATCCCACACAAACCTCTACAGCCCCTTGCAGTCTCAGCAGCGCCCCCTCCACCTGGAGTGGACTTCTACATCTGCCCAAAGGTGCTGACAGGGGGAAGACCGTTTGTCTACCCGGGCTCCATTGCAACTGCTCAGTGGACCACTGGAAGCAGGAGGTTGTCTATCACCCCATCAACCTCTACATCAACCACTACCACCTTCCAACTGTCCCAGCAGCTAGGTGTTGGATCAAGTTTCACCACTACCGCACCTACACTTCCTTCTTCAACCAGTGGCCAAAGCAAGTTTGGAAGGACTTGAGAGCTGTGGCACTGCATGAATGCACCACGGCCTGGCAGACTTGGAACTTCAGGGACATCTGCTTGGTCAGGTCGGCCCCTACAAGTACTCCACCAACAACACCACCTTACCCATCTACAAGTGGTGGGGCTACAAGACCGTCTCCTACCTGAACTTCATCCTCATGGTTGGAGAGGTGGCGGTCCAGCACAAGTCAGTGGTGTCCAGCCTGGGCTCCATGTCCAGGTGCCACACAGAGCAGGAGTTCTGCAAGAAGCTCATGTACACCATCATCTGGGACAAGTCCCACTTGCTGTCCTTCTGCCCCTACAAACACAAGGGCACCTACGATGCAGAGGTCATTGGCAAGAATCGCATCTGCATTCCATCCTTACAATCTGCCTTCTCCACCTACCTTCCAGACCCCGACTACACCTGGAATCAGCCTGCCTTGAAGTGTCTTCCATCAGACATTCTACTGTCCAAGGAAGGGCTGCCGATGAGAGTGAATCGGAAGTTGGTGGTTGTGAATCCTCAGATTGAGGTAGGACAGGAAAGTGGCATCAATTCCTCCACTGCTCCTCCACTGCGCCCTGGAAAGAGAGACTTAGGACCTGAGCTTAGCCAGATGAAGCGCATTGGTCTGAAGCCTTCACGCTACTACCAGTTCTTGCTGAAGGGCTTCCAGCTTAGCTCATCTCTAGGAATCTCTAGGAAGAAGAGGCTAGTGAATCTAGCAGAGCCTCTAGTGCATCGGCGCTGTCGCATCGATGCCATCCATGAGAGGCTGTCAAAGCTGGAAAAGACGAAGAACAGATCCGACCCAGTCTCTACAAAACTGCACTTCATCGTAGAGGCAATGACGAAGTTCATTCACGACAGCTGACTGCTGGATGAACATCACATCTGCATGCTGGAAGAGCCTCAGTACCAGATCTTCTGACAACTCTTCTATCTCAACCCCACCAATGGTCTGCAAGCAATGCTAAAGCAACAGGACATTGTGGCTGAGGTGAAGGGATCAATGATCTTCATCAGCCAGTGTCACAGGGCAGAGGTGAAGTGGATTTATCCTAATCACCACCTGCCAGGAAACAGCTTCTGCTCCTTGTTCATACCAGTGGAGTTGATGAATGGCCAGATTCTCTACTTGCCTGAGGGAGGCAGTAGGGACTTGACCTGGTTCAGTCCAGAAGTGCACTGCAATCAGGTGACCCGGTTTGAGTTTGTGGATGAGACCGACGAAGGCAAGATTGGCGACTACTTCTGCAACCTCACTGGCGGTGTCTTTGCCACCTACCTGATGAGCCCACACCTGCACAAGCTAGCACCCGACATCACCTTTGATGCCCCTCCCCTCTACAACGCCCTATCCTCCAGCCCTTCGCCACCCTCACAGTCTACTCAGCCAACATGCCTCGCATCGATCGACAGGTGGAGGCCATGCTTCAATTATCCAGTCATCTCTCCTGGGAGCCAGAGGAGGTGTCCAGAAACATGAAGGAGTACAGCAGATCATCGACTGGAGTAGTAGGTGCAATGACGGAGAGACTAAAGGAGGTAAGAAGGAAGAGTGAGGTGGAGGTGAGAAGTCTGAAGGACCGGATTCTGTGACCCATCTACTTCATGCTAGGAGCGGCACTGTCCATTGTGGCGATGGTCGGCCTCTGCGCGGTGATGATCTACCTCACCCGCTTCATGAGCTGCTGCACGTCCATCATCTGCACCATTGACAACATCGTCAACACCATCGTCTCCATGTTCAGCAGGTGCTGGCCTGACAGAGGTCCAGGACCTGGCTCTAGTCTCACCAGTTGGATGAGGAAGCGAGGAGAGCCGAACAAAGAAGACCTGCCCTACAGCACCACTCTTCTACCTCAAGCTCCTCTCCCTCCCTTCTATCCCCTTCGCAGGCAGGTGATCATTGGCTTGCCCACCTACTATCGCCCAGAGGATGAGGACACCCTACCCCGCACTTCATCCTTCCCTCAACTCACTCCTCAAGATCGAGCAAGTCTACACAAGGCCTACTCTCATCGCATTCCAACGCCACTCAGCGCTTCATCCTCCTACAGCGGCCCATCATTTGCTGCTCCTCTACGCCGATCCGAGTTGGTGCTGACCTTCTACGACCCAGAGCAGATCCAGCTGGGAGCAGAGTAAGAGCTGCGCCTCGTGGGCCTTTGCTGAAGCACACGGGACCCAGCCCTTCATGATGATACCCTGTCCCCTTCCCTTAGATGAACCCCATTCTTGCCTTTGCTTCTAGTAACCATGACTTCCTACAATCCTTGTGATTTAGTCGGAACGTGGGGAGTCTGCGCTACTTCAGCGTCATAATGAACTTTGGACGTCTGTCTCTTATCATCCACTATTTAGCTGGCCCCCTCCTGCCTCGTCTAGCCAGTGTATATGCAATTGTTGGAATGTAGTAAAGAATGGAAGGCTTGGTGGTCTCTGTGGCGGACACAATGCTTGAGCTCAGCAACATCTCCAGCTTCACGCACTAGGGCCCCACCGATCGCTTCGGCAACATTGAACAGCTTGCCAACCTTCTCAGCGGCTATGTTACAGACTACGCCTTTCCCTCCCCCATCGATCTGGAGTGGAATAG
>JASANA010007644.1:0-78052 GCA_030248095.1 Ptycholaimellus sp. GST1_10 | reverse complement strand
TACCACAGCCATAAACCAGCTATCCTGAAAAAAACTAAATGACATCCCCATTTAGTAGAAGATGTTGGACATTTTCAGGGGTTATGAATTATATGAATTATATCATTTTATGAATTATATGGCACTGTAATATTAATATATCGGACAAGCAATTTCAAGCAGTTTATAATATACAGTTGCATTTTATCTTTATCAAATCACATCAACTTTTATTATTACCAACTAAATGGGGAGACGCAATTGAAATTTAAGATAGTGTAGTGCAGATTTGAAGCATTTTGACATGTGAAGCAAGCACATCAAATGGGGTATGAAACGTTAATAAAAAGACATTGATTGATTATTGCAATCATGTTCAACAGAAGCAAATGACTCAGAAGCATTGAAAATACTGCCTAACAGTGGTTGATGTTCCATTGCTTTGTGGTTGGGTTGACATGCATTAAAATAACAAATTGGCAAAATCAGCTGTCAAAATTTTCTTATGCACCAGTGACCACCTTGAAATAAAGAAGCTTGAAGCAGAAACAAAGCTGCAAAAGCATAAGCTGACAAAAAAGCACCGTCAATGTTTAACCATACACCTCCCGTTCCAGTTTGCTCATGAAGAATCCATTTCGGTGGTGTTCATTTAGAACTATGACCATTATGAAAGGGGCAGAAGTCCAGTACCCAAACCACTGTATTTTTGATGTTATTGGAGATCCAATTGATGAACCATGCAGCATAAATGGGGTAACAAAGAAATGTTGATAAGCATATGACAAAGGAACCAAGAGCATCACGATTAACTAAGGAAGTAGTTATGCAAATATTGTAAATCCAATCATAATTTGAGTCTGTACACTTTCTTTAGTTATCTTGCGATATGATAAAATGTTTTGTGCTGTAATGTTCGGATTGCCCTTTGCGCAAACGTTCCTGGTTTTAAAAATTTGTGCTTTACTCTGCGCAGTTCTTTATGAGAAACTAGTTTTATTCCATTACTTTCAATTGTTTGAACATCTGCTGTGTCTAAACATTCTATAGGTGCTATGCCATTTCTGTCTTTATTTTCGGGTTGGTCATTTTCATTGCCAGATGTTCTAAGACTAGAACTTTAGTAGCATTTGATACCTTAGCCCATACTGAAGAAACTGCTCCAACACTTTTCCCAACTACAGCTACACCAAGGTTTGCCATGGTCTCAACTCCAAGGTCCCCTAGACTTGATGGATCCCCAAGTATGTTCCATGACATAACTTCAGGAATAATAAAGCTTAGCCGATAATTTTTTAGATTGCTTTCTTTATTTGTCGTTATGGGGTTGGTTTGCTGGATTTTCTTTTACTTCCTGTCTTTTTAATGCATCAGCCACATATGCCTCCAACTGGCGTGCCTGTAAAAGCGAGGCAGCTTTGATTCCATCATGCTTTGTTTTGTTTATGGGTTTTCTGAGATCTACAATTCTTTGGAGTAGTCCAACTATCAAGTTGCGGAATTCACTGCTAGGCAATGTGTTGTAAAGATTAGTAGTAGCTGATACATTTGAGCCAATGTCTTCGTTCATGCAACCAAGACCAGATTTAGCGATTTCCTTAATGTGACGAAGTCCTGAACTAGTAATTTCTTTCATTCCATCTAAACTAGTTGATACTAAGCTACTGGAGCTTTTTGCAGCCTGCGTGACATCACTAGATGTGTTTTTTTACAAAGCTAAACACCTTGTCTGTGGCAGAAGATGCAAGATATGAGGTATTTTTAGCAAGATCTGATAACTGTTGAAAGTTTCCTGTTCCAATGGACTTTACCATGCTTATAGCCTATAATCCGAGGGATGTTCCAATGTTAGCTGCGTCGTTTAGACTTTTCCTTTTGCAAGGTTCAATGGCAGAATCTGAGAGGGCACTTAGTGGAACATAATCAACTCCTTTCTTAGCTACATTCAGCAGTGTGATTGACCCAACAGTTACAGCATTTTTGATGTCCACTTTAAATAAATTTCCGGAGAGCAGTCGATCACCAATAGTAGGTTTTAGTAGACTGAGCAGTGCATAACGCAAATTGCCCTGTTGTTCCAATGTAAGGTTTTTTCTGCCCCCCCAGTCCCTCGACATTTGTTCCCTCCCAGGCTTTTGATTTCTATTGCCTTCATCTTCTCTTACAATATTAATTACTCGGATTTTCTGTGATGATTTACCTCTTTTTCTGTAGTTCTAGTAGGTAGGTACTGCCCAGTATGGACCTGGGCGAAGCATAGTAGGTACTGCCCAGTATGGACCTGGCTCCTAGCACTATGGGTGGTACTGCCCAGTATCGTGCATTTTGACTAGCCTGGGGTTGCCGTAAATATCTGAGTACTACTCCTTGGGAGTAGGCAGACTACTAGTAGCAGTAAAAAGTAGGTATATAGTTGTTTATATAAAATTCCTTGAGTTTAATTTCGAGATATGTAGAGAAGTATGTTAGGCAATAAAAAAATTTTCATATATGCCTTGGGGGGTGTGTATTCTTGGGGGGGGGGGTGTATATCTTGGGGGTGTATACTTGGGGGGGGGGTTCTAGGAGCCGCCGTTTTTTGGGCTGCTCCTAGACCCCCCCCCCCCCCAGACTTCCCCCCCAGATATACCCCCCGAGTATACCCCCCCAGGCATGACTAACAAGATTGTTAATGGTGTCTTTCATTTCTGGTTCTATTAATATCATTTGATCCATCACATGATTTGTGTGTTTCCTCTTTTTCTGGTTGGGGGTGCGATGGTGGCTCGCGGGTGCGATGGTGGTGCATGGGGGGCGGGTTGGGGGGTGCGGACGCCCCGGAGAGGCAGACTACTGGAGGGTGAAAAGTAGGTATATAGTTGTTTATATAAAAATTCCTTCATACATATTTAAAAAGAAGAGAGGAAAAAAAACCTCAAAAGGGGGGGGGGGGGAACTAGGGGGGGAGGCGGGGGGCGGAGCCGCCCATTTCATCAGCCATAGTTGAATTGTAAAAATGGTGTCTTTCATTTCTGGTTCTAAAAAAAACAAAGGAACCGTCGCGTGAGAATAGAAATCATACATATTTCCGCCTCCCCAGTGAATGTAAAAAATGGATTTCTGATGTGTGGTAAATATCGTTTATTTTACTCAATTTTTTTGTATACTCATATTAATAAACTTCATCAAGATTAACCATTAGAAGATATGTAAGGCCAAAACAAGTGAAACTTAGAATTATATAATCATCTACATCAAAATCCTAGATTTTAAATTTAGAGATATGTATAGATTTGTATTTTAAAGCAATAAAAAATCGGTATTGTGGGGGAATTTATATATCTAGGGCTGGTAACCCTCGTTGAACGATGAGATGAAATCATATGACAATTATCAAGATCTTGTTTAATCCCTAATCTCATTAATCCATAAAATGAAATCGCGAGAACGTTGATGGTCAGGTAGGCTTTTCCCTTCAAATGTTTTCAATTTTGTAACAATTGCAGTAAAACAAGCTTTTGAACACGTTGTAACACTTGTGTATCCTTTTATAAGCAGCCAACAGGGGTGTGTAGAAGGCCTTGACGGCTCGCAGCATCACATGGGAGGCCTGGGCAGCCAGCGGCAGCAGGCAGAAAGTCTGGACAGCTTCCAGCAGTGGCGGGAAGCCTTGGCAACCTCCAGTCGTGGTGGAGGCCTGGGTGGCTGGTGGTAACAGGAGCCCCTTAGCAGTCCGCAGGAGTGGATGGAAGGCTCTGGCAGCCTCCAGTCTCATGCAGGAGGCCTGGGCAGCTGGCGGCAGCAGCTGGGAGTCCTTGACAGCCTCTGGTGGCTGGCGGGAACTGCCCTGGCAGCTGGCAGGGGTGGGCAGAGGGCCTTGGTAGTCTCCAGCATCGTGCTAGAGGCCTGGGCGGCTGGCAGCAGCAGGCAGGAAGTCTGGAAAGCTTCCGGCAGCAGTAGGAAGCCTTTGCAGCCTCCAGCATCAGGCTGGAGGTATGGGCCTTCAGCGGTGGCCGACGGGAGACCTTGGCCACCAGTGGCAGTGAGTAGAAGGCCTTGGCCACCAGCTGTGGCAGGCAGGGGTCCTGAGCAGCTGGCAGCGGCTGGACAGAGGCATGGGTGTCCTCCAGCCAAGGTAGATGGTCTCAGTTGCCTCCGGTGTCATGCTGGAGGCTTGGGAGGTTGGCAGTAGCAAGCAGAAGACCTGGCAGCCTTCAGCAGCATGCTGGAGGCCTGAGAAGCCGGTGGTGGCTGGCAGGAGGCTCTGGCAGCCTCCAGTGGGCAGTAGGTCTGTCATTGCTTGCATGGCAAGTTGAGATGCTGGTGAAGAGCACTGGTTGGTGATGGCTCTGTGTAGTAGATTGCAACTGTTGGTATAGATGTAACAGGTCCTCCCTGTAGGGATGGAGAGTGTAGCAGGAGCCATTGCTGTGCTTTATGCCAGCGAAGACACTGTCCATCTGTCTGTACGTCTCTGGGCAGTAGCAGGGCTTGGCTTTCCGGTTCCGTTTCGGGTACTCTTCCCTCCCGGCGGCCAGAGAGATGGTGCCGCAGAATAAGCAGTTCTTGTTGCTTTGGTTGACGATGGGCAGGGCGGCGGCAAGGCAGAGTAGGTGGGTGCTGATTTGGTTGCCAGTGCAAATCATGGGATGCAACACTGACTTTGAAGTGCAATCTGGTGGGTGACGAGTTGGGGTTGGCAGTGCAATTTGTCAATGTCCAAGCGGAAGCTGTTGGACAGGCTGTCCAGGTTCCCGTAGGCAGAGTCCAAGGCTGGCATCACACTGAGGGGAAAGTATGATGCGGCCTGAAGGATTGCCAGAGTCTGTGTCAGAACATGGCGGCTTTGAAGAGGCCAAGCTGCATGATGCTGGGCTTGGTCATGAAGTGGCCAAAGTAGAAGACAATGGCGAAGCTGGACTCAGACTACTTCATGCCAATGAGCATGTTGGGTGGGAAGCAGAACTGCAGTTGGGCAGAGCAAAGCTCTGGAGGCCAGCAATCTGTAGCTGGATGCAGGCAAAAGGGGCAGTGGATGGGTTAGGTGCTGTGCTTGATACGGAATGCGCCGGTGGCCTTGTCGTTGAAGGCGGGCAAGAAACAGCAACAGTCATGGCAGATGCCATCCATGATGTCCGGCTTGCCGTAGCCAATGCTGAGCAGGCAGAAGGATCTCTGGTTGGTCTAGATGCAACCGGTTGGTCTAGATGTAAAAGGTCTTCCTTGAGGCTGTTGGTTGGTCTAGATGCAACAGGTTGGTCTAGATGCAACAGTTCCTCCTTGAGGCAGTCCACGAAGTGGCTGTGGAAACTGCAGAGCTTGGCATTTGGGAAGTGGCAGAGGGCAGAGTGGAGCATAGCCATGATTCCGTGCTTCACGATGCTGATGCAGAGTGGCTTGGCGATTGGGAAGTGGCGGAAGGCGCAGTGTACCACATCCATGAGGCCGTGTCCTATGACGTTGATGAAGGCCAAGATGGCCGCTTGTCATTGGGATATTCATGTGTTGGCACTGCTCTTGAACATTGTTATGTTCGGTAGTACTGGGGTGGAGCAGGTGGTGGTTCCAGAGGAAGGGAGCTTCTCCATTGTTGGTCATGTACTGGTCGGGTACCCTCTGTCCTCCCGAGGGCGGGGGTAGAGAGGGTGGTAGGGCCAGCAGTGGCGGTGGGTATGGGGAAGTTTCCAGGCGCCGAGAGAAGAAGGCCAAGGCTGTCTGAGCGGAAGTCTGTGTCTCTGGGAGTGGTGGAAGAACTTCCATTGCATCAGCCATCATTAGGCCTCCTTGAAGAAGGCGCTGAGGGAGTGGGGCGATTAGGGCTGACAAAGGGGAGCCAGTGTAGTGGAGGCCTCTTTTTGCAAGGGGCGCAAAAAGAAGGGTGTGGTGGCAGGGCGGGTCATTAATCGTCCATTGTTTGCACTCTTTGGGGGTCACTTTTTGTGGCTCGCGCCAAAAAACGTAGGCCTGCAGAGGGAAGAGTAAATAGCCCACTCTTTCTCTCTTCTTGTGCCCTTCTTGTGAAGAATGGGGGAGCAGGTTCCTGCTGGTGTGGACAGGGGGTGTTTTGCAGGGGAGTGTGTGGCGCGCTGAAGAGCGGAGTGTACAGTGAGGGGGTGCAGGCTGAGGGGGCTGTTTTGCCAGGTGTCGAATAGTAGGCGGAGGGGGCTGGGTAGATGACAAATTGACGCAGGGATTTTTGGCCGAGCTTTGCCATCTGAAGTCCGCCGCCATGCACTTTACAAACTCTCAAAACAGTCGCAATATGCCGCACTCCATGGTTTTTGATGAGTCTTGTTTCTTGAAGCAGTCATTGTCAGTTTTTGTAGCAGATGCCTAGTAGTCCGCTTGTCCAATCAGCCACCTGTTTGGATGTGAAACAGACTCAAATTAGTCTGCACCCTTCTTTCCAGCCACCTGTTTGGCTGCAAAGCGGACTCGTAGTAGTCTGCACCAGTCAAAATCAGCCACCAGTTTGGCTGCAAAGCGGACTCGTAGTAGTCCGCGCTTGTCGAAATCAGCCACCAGTTTGGCTGCAAAGCGGACTCGTAGTAGTCCGCACTTTCCGAAATCAGCCACCAGTTTGGCTGCAAAGCGGACTCTTAGTAGTCCGCACTTGAAGTCGACCACCAGTGTGGTCGCAAAGCGGACTCGTAGTAGTCTGCACTTGTCAAAGTCAGCTGCATGGTTGGCTGCTAAGCAGGCTCGTCATAGCCTGCACTTGATGACATCAGCCACCGGTTTGGCTGCAAGGCGGGCTCCTTTGGGCCTGCACCGATGAGATCAGCTGCCTGGTCGGCTGCGAAGCAGACTCCTCATAGCCTGTGTTGGTCCAGTCAGCTGCCAGTTCGGCTGCGAGGCGGACTCCTTTTGGCCTGCACTGACGAGATCAGCTGCGTAGTCAGCTGTGAAGCAGACTCCTCTTAGTCTGCACTCATCCAGTCAGCCGCCAGTTTGGCTGCAAGGCGGACTCCTTTTGGCCTGCACTGACGAGATCAGCCGCATAGTTGGCTGCAAAGCAGACTCCTTGTAGTCTGCGCTCGTCCAGTCAGCCACCAGTTCAGCTGCGAGGCAGACTCCTTTTGGCCCGCACTGACAAGATCAGCCGCGTAGTCGGCTGCGAAGCAGACTCCTCGTAGTCTGCGCTTGTCCAGTCAACCGCCAGTTTGGCTGCAAGGCGGACTCCTTTTGGCCCACACTGACAAGATCAGCCACCAATTTGGCTGCTAAGCAGACTCGTAGCAGTCTGCACTTGTCGAATCATCCACCTGGTAGAGTTTGACGGAGGCTGAGGGTTTTGTGTTCTGTTCTCCTTCCCGCGTCAATAACCAGCTGCCTGGTAGGCTGGGTGCTGTAATTGCCTCCTAATAGGCCAGCGCGGTCGCGAATTCTGTGCTCATCAGTTCAGAGTCCTGTAAGACAAATTCGCTCTCCTCTGCATCCTCCTCCCATCCGTCGATGGCGTGAGGTGGCAAAAGGCATACTAGGCCTTTGCAGAGTAACATGATGGGCCATATGCCCGAAGAGAGAAGGAACGAGGGTGCTTTGCCAGTGCCCTCACATGACGGCTGCTCCCATGTTGGTCGTCCCAGCCTTGATTCCTGCTGCTCTCCCACTTCCTCAGCAATGCGGCAGAGTGTAGCAGGGCGTGCCCTTGCAGTCTTCCTGCCTCCCCCCCATAAGGGCGACAGAGAAGAGTAGCAAAAGGCCAAGTAGTTGTTGCCCACTGCCTCCTAGTAGCTCTTAGGCGGGGCTTTCCGCAGGCATCTGAGTGCACAGTTCAATCCGCAGTTGGAGTCCACAGAGGAAGACTGCTGTGAAAGAAATGCGAATGACGGATGCTGCATCATTTGTCATTCTCAGGTCTGCAGTCGGAGTCCACAGAGGAAGGGTGCTAGAGATGAGAGGGTTGACCCTTGAGACTTAGTCCTGCTGTTTGCCAATTCCCATCCGCAGTCGGAGTCCACATAGGAAGGCTGCTGGAGGGGAATTGCAGGGACAGATTGACTCAATTCAGTTGCTGCTGTCTGACACTTTCCGTCCACAGTTGGAGTCCACAGAGGAAGGCTGATGGAACGGGAGTGCAGTGACAGGCTGAACTCCTGGTGGCTGTAGGCCTGTACCTGCCGATTCAGGCCATTGTAGAGTGGCCGTGGGCCTGTGCCTGCCAAAGTGCCTGCCGATTCAGGCCCTCATAGAGTGGCCGTGGGCCTGTGCCTGCTGATTCAGGCCATAGTCGAAGTGGTCATCGGCCTGTGCCTTGTTCATGTTGCAGTTGAAGGCAACTCAGTTGCCGCTGAGCTTGATGAACGAGGCCAAGTAGAAGCTGGCCATAGGCCCATGCCAGACGCATTTCAGTCGTTGTAGCTGAAGAGTTGGGAGGAACTGTGCTGGCTGTTGATGATCATTGACAGGTCATTCTCTGCAATAAATTGATTGGTGGGGAATGAATAGGGGTCAATGGGCGTCTTGTAGGAGGCAGAGACCTGGAAGCCAAAGCTGAAGCCATAGGCATAGGTCTGGATGCCGCAGTCCTTGCAGATTTGTGCCATCCAAAGGGCCAGCAAATCTCAGTCAGACGCCGTAGAACCAGAGTTCTGTAGACATCTTCTTTTATCCATATTTAGGATAAGAGAAGCATCAATGATAATCCGCCGAATTATTTTATTAAAGTTAAACTGTAATGTTCCCGCTCAGAGGTGTCTTGAAAGGCAGGGCCAATTAGCTCCGCTGGCTGGGGCTGGGCGGAGGGATTCTTTGCCCTGCTTTCAGTCCAAAGACGGCATAGTCTTGGAAGGCGTTTTTGATGCTGCTCCATCCAAGCCTCTAGGAGGGAGGATGAGGGGTAGGATGAAGGTGTGCAATCAGGACAGTGTTCATCTATCCGCTGCCAAGGTAGCACTGGTTGAGGCTGCGCTTGTTGCAGAAGTGCTGGAAGCTCCAGACGTTCAGCTAGGCGTCCTTGGCCATGTCGAAGTGGAACAGTCCTTCTGGGTTGCAATAGAAATAGAAGTGGAGGGTGATGGGGAGTTTGCCAGTTCTGTCAGTGTCCATATGTACTCTGACCAAGCGGCATTTGCAGGAGCAGTTGGGGCCTTTCAGGGGCGCTGCAAAGGGTGCTTGGAGGTATAGATGGGCAGAGTGAGAGGGTGTAGGAAATTGTCAGCGTCCTTCTATGCGCTGCCCAAGTGGCGCCTGGCAAATGGATCTGGTGCCCTTGGTGGAGTGCAGCTCTTATTAGGCCACGTTTAGTTGGCCTCTAATTGAGTGGGACTTGAGATGGAAGGAGGGTGTATTGAAAACCCGCTGATTACGCCGGCAATGTATTAGGTTATTGTCTCAAAGCAGCAATAGTCGAAGCTGGGCTTCGACCCCCCTCCGGGGCCCAGCCAGGGCAGTATGGACAGTACCCGTCCCCCACGTCCCCCACAGCTGCACCAACCACGACATCACCCACACTCAATGATCTGTCAAACGAGACGTTGGAGTTGATCCTACAACGTCTAGATGGACACAGCCCTGCCTGCACTCACCTCATATGCCGCAAGTGGCATCGCTTAGTGGACAATGCACCTTGGGAGACCTTACCCAAGGTCCACTTCCGCTCACTGACAGTAACGTTGCAGAACAGACTGGAGATCAAACTGGAGAAATTCATCGATGAGGCCATTCCAGGGGAAGAGGAGGATGACAAGCCGCCATCCAAGACACTTCGTCTTGACCCACTACCACCCTCCCCCTCTTCTTCCCATTCCGCAGTCATCGATTTGACAACCAAACAGCCAGAGGGAACACGACGAATCAAGAAGCAAAAGAGAACGAGCCTGACTAAGAGCACAATTGGCACCACACTCAAGATCACTGACCTGATGTCGGGGGCAGAGATGCCACACCTCATGAAATACTTTCGGCACATCTCCGCGGACAAGCTAGTGTTGCAAAGCTTGAGCGGCAAGGGGTTGATGACAATGCTGCTGATATTCAAGAGGATGTGATTGGACAATAAGGCGCTCATCCTTGACTTCTGCAACTTCAAGGGAGTCCCCAAGCAGATGGTCTTCAACTTCCTCAAGCCCCGCCGAGGTCGCTTGGCTGAAGTACAATTCTCTTCCCCGTGACATGGGCACTTCCTTCTCTCCCGCCGAATTCTGGGCAGCCATTGGTGACCTCTCCGGCCCCTTCCCCACCATCCGCCTCAAGGATCACTACGCCAACTCTCCTTGGATGGACCATCTAGCTACCGGGATCCTGAGTCTTCCACACCCACCCTGGATGCTCGACATTGACGGAGTCAGCCCTCCACAGAAAGCAGTCCACCTATGCATACTCAACTGGCTCAAAGGGACATGACGATGGGACCAGTGTGGGCAGAAGCGAGGCGGAAGCGGAAGGATGCCACCAATCCCTCCGGCTCCAAGTTGGCCATCACCAGTCCACCAGCACTCAATGGGGCCCCTGGCTTCTACTTTGTTTCCCGAACTGCCGCCGTTCAGGCAGGCACACAGAGCCAGGAAGGCGGCCTAGCTCCGTCAGCAGTGTGGGAGGAGTCGGCAATTGAAACGCGACGACGGAACTTTGTCATCAAGATCGACAATTGCCGCGGCGTCCGCCTCCACTGCTTCAGATACCAGACCTGGAACCACGTCCTGCAACCCCACGGCATTTGCATCCCAATTGAGTTCCACAAGATACTAGAGCGGTGTTTCAATGGCAGGAACTGCTACTAGACACATTGCCATCAGATGGTGCTAAAGAGACCAGATGGAGCTCGACTCTCCCTCTACCTGCAGTACTGACCCTCTATCTTCATAATCTATCCAACCACCCTATAGCTACTGCTTCAAACAACAACTACTCCAGACCCCTTACCGCCATCCTCACTCTCCGGACCGCGAGACCACGTGGCTCTCAGCACCACTACCTCCATCGCCACTCATCTCGTCCCACTTTTCCTATTCACTATCTGAGTCACCCAGCTGCCATAGTCTCCTGACCATAACTGACCGGACTCGGGCAAGACTCAACTACCATCACCATCTGTACATCTTCACCACTAAGCCCGCCATCACGCCTTAAGCAGCAGTCCATCCATGACCAGCCACACAAACATTTGCACGGACTGACCGCCTGCACCACCTGGACTACCATCGCTGCCTGGCCATCTATGTTGCCCGGCCTGCCATCAGCGCCTGGCCATTTGTGCCATCTGGCTCGCCATCAACACCTGGACATCTGCAATGCCTGGCCCGCCATCGCCGCCTGGCCACCTGTGTTACCCGGTCAGCCATCATCGCCTGGCCCTCTGCGCCATCTGGCCCGCCATCGACGCCTGGCCATATGCAATGCCTGGCCCGCCATCACCACCTGGCCACCTGAGCACCCGGCCCGCCATCATCGCCTGGCCCTCTACAACACCTGGTTCGCCGTCGATGCCTGGCCATCTATGATTTCTAGCCTGCCATCGCCACCTGACCATCTGAATTACTGACCCACCGTCATGGAATGGCCTACATGGCCTAGCCATCTAGCCTGCAGAGCCCAACCCTCAGCACTCGTTGAACCCTGGGCTCTGGCACTGTTGCTGTCCCTCCTACAGTCCTAAACCACTGCTCAGGCCAGCCGAAAGGGATAGAGTACCCGACGGCACCCGACAACAGAGACATATGTCCACAAGCCGATTACAGCATACCCAGCCTTCGCTTCACACTCGGCGCCCACACCGTCATGCAGCACCTCCACTGCCTACGTGATGGCGACGGGGAACCACCCTTCTTTTCACACCTCATTCCTCCACCACTTGACACTGCCCTGCAAGATGACCACCATTGGAGCAGCGCCATCACCCAGCCACCATCGGGACCACGGTTCAGCCAACCGTGGTGGCACTATCCGTGCTTACACCATCGGGCAAGGCCTCTTCAACCGATCCAGTGGCTCCAGACCTACAACCTCTTCAGCCCCCCAACTCATCCTCTCACTGGACTCCTCCTACTTCATTTATCTGGCCAAGGATTGGAACAGAGAGGCTGGAGACTGAAGCATGTGGAGGAATCTATCGAGGAGAGGCCTTCTACATCTCCAATCCATTCGAGGTCACGAGTGGTCCATCCTGAATTCTACAGCCATGAGCCATTTAGCTCTGCTGACACTTGGACAACCATAATCGCCAATGCATTGGACTCAAAAGAGAAAGAGAAGAAGGGCAGTGGGGAAGAGCTAAATTCCATCATCGCGTCCACTGTGAGGGAGGAACTACAAGAACAATGGGAAGATTGAGCGGTAGTGCTCAGGCATCTGCATCACGACCAAGAAGCATGAATTCATCAAGGGAGCTCCGGTTACCCGACAGCTCCTATGCTCATCATTTTGGACTGTCGCGAAGCCAAAAGGCACTAAACAGCCCCAGCATCCATTGGACCAGCCTCCGCTATTAGGATTTGATCAATGCTTCCCGATCCCGTCAGAGGCCGAATTGCCTCATGCTGACTCTCCCCCACGCCAGTAGTGAAGGTAGACGAGGCTGGCGGATTGGAGCTCAAACCACCATGTCCTTCACAGTAGCTATGGACAACTCAGGACGCGAGAGAGAGGTAGGAAGAAGGAGTACACCGAGGAGACTGTTTTCACCACCGACAGTTCCCTCTCACCCGCTCCTTGGCCCAGCGCTACTTCCGACACCATCTGCATGGACAGCAGCTCCGACTGGGTAAGAGAAAATAAAACACTGAATCGGAGATTCACAATTTTAGTAATTTATTAACAAAGGCAAGATGGGCTGTGCGGCTTTGCAAGATTAACAAAAATGGGTTGGGCAAAATACCTGCCAAGTGTCAGTTCATTACACTTTAACTGAAAGAAACTTGTAACATTTTAAATTTGGTCAACAACTGGAATGGTCACCCTGTATTAACTATATAGTTGAATCATACAATTGTGTAAAAACTAAATGTCCAAAGAATGTTGCCTTTTTGCACTGTGCCAAATCGGATATTGCTTTATTTGGTTGAAATGACAACTAGGCAGTCCAACCCCATGGTATACTCTACTTCCAACACAAAAAGGCAATTTCACTAAGTAATATACCCTGTTCAATGGCTCAATCACAAAGGCGCTTAATCCTCTTTCAATGAAAATGACCATCGAAAAAGGTCAATTATGAAGGCATTAACGGATGGAGCAGGCAATGCTTCCGCTGGCACAACCTGAACACACCTTGAACACTACGCTGGCGCACCAATTCTGCTATGTTCAATATCGGTTTCTAGCTAACCAGTTAATATTGCATCGTTCTTTCAATTTGAAGGACGGGGGGAGCAGAGGATATTGCTGGACCTTTCTGTGCTTTCTGGATATAGCTTGAATGTTGTTACACTTTTAAAAATACACCTTAGAAATCACACATTTAATTATGCTGTGTTGCATAAGCATAACATTTATCCTTATTATGGCTGTTTGCAGCAGGAAGAAAATGAAGAAACTTCCACGTCTTTCAGCGCAAACCCATTATATAAATATTTCACCAAAGCCTGCAATGCACATGGAAAACACAAAATTAGTGGAACCCGATTTCAAAGAAGCCGGCGTATGGACACGCATATCTGATGCCAATTTTTAATTTTTTTTGTTCACAAGTCGTATATAACGATTCCAAATCTGGTTGAGAAACCACAGACTTGCCCTCTTGAGTGACAAACTTTCATGCATGACAATAGCATCAATAATTAGTAGCAGCTGAACGGCTGATAATTGAACAAAACACTTGAGTTTTTTGTTCACAAGTCGTATATAACGATTCCAAATCTGGGCTTACTTTTGAAAATGGTTGAGAAACCACAGACTTGCCCTCTTGAGTGACAAACTTTCACGCACGGCAATGTCATCAATAATCAGTAACAGCTGAACGGCTAAGAATTGAACAGAGGACTTAATTGTTTTTGTTCACAACTCATATATAGCGATTCCAGAATATGTGCCTTTTGCTTTCGAAATTGGTTGAGAAACCACAGACTTATTCTCTTGAGTGACAAACTTTCATGCACAGCAATGTCATCAATAATCGGTAACTGCTGAACGGCTAAGAATTGAACAGAGGACTTGAGTTTTTTTGTTCACAAGTCATATATAGCGATTCCAAATCTGTGCTTACTTTCGAAAATGGTTGAGAAACCACAGACTTATTCTCTTGAGTGACAAAATTCCATGCATTCATATTGTGTTCAAAATTCCAAATTCAACAAGTATATGGCGCAAAGCGCAATAGGTGACCGCGGAGCGCTTACATGTAGCAAAATCCAAAAATTAAGGAAATTTTCTGCTGTGAGGGTGAACATTGCATCTCAAAAGGAAAAGTCTGTGGTTTCTCAACCATTTTCAAAAGTAAGCACAGATTTGGAATCGTTATATACGACTTGTGAACAAAAAAACTCAAGTGTTATGTTCACTTATCAGCCGTTCAGCTGCTACTAATTATTGATGCTAGTGTCATGCATGAAAGGTTGTCACCAAGAAGGCAAGTCTGTGGTTTCTCAACCATTTTCAAAAGTAAGCACAGATTTGAATCGTTATATACGACTTGTGAACAAAAAAACTCAAGTGTTATGTTCAATTATCAGCCGTTCAGCTGCTACTAATTATTGATGCTATTGTCATGCATGAAAGTTTGTCACTCAAGAGGGCAAGTCTGTGGTTTCTCAACCATTTTCAAAAGTAAGCACAGATTTGGAATCGTTATATACGACTTGTGAACAAAAAAACTCAAGTGTTCTGTTCAATTATCAGCCGTTCAGCTGCTACTAATTATTGATGCTACTGTCATGCCTGAAAGTTTGTCACTCAAGAGGGCAAGTCTGTGGTTTCTCAACCATTTTTTAAAGTAAGCACATATGTGGAATCGTTATATACGACTTGTGAACAAAAAACCTCAAGTGTTCTGTTCAATTATTAGCCGTTCAGCTGCTACTAATTATTGCTTCTACTGTCATGCGTGAAAGTTTGTCACTCAAGAGGGCAAGTCTGTGGTTTCTCAACCATTTTCAAAAGTAAGCACAGATATGGAATCGTTATATACGACTTGTGAACAAAAAAACTCAAGTCTTCTGTGCAATTCTCAAGATTACAGGAGCTACAGTGCAAAAACCGTATATTGCCATTTTCAAACCTTTCTACCCAAAAAAGTAATGTTTCAAATGCTCTTCCTAAAATTGCATTACCTTTCAGGGAAAAAAAAGTTTGTCCAAATCCATTGAGAATTCGCCCGTTCCCAGCATTTCCAGATACAAATATATATATACGCATATATATATCAGGACAAAAGTTCAGTAACCTCTATAGACCGCGGAGCGGCCCTTCGGGCCGCTCCGCGGTCAAAAATTCATATATAGGATGCGCTCCGCGGTCACCTATTGCGCTTTGCGCCATATACTTGTTTGAAGTAATTTCATATCTGATATATTTGATGAATATGATTAGTCACTGCATAATGCATTTTATTTGAACTACTTTTATTTTGCATAAAAAACTTGCCTTTGCTCAACTCTGCTGCCTTAAAATTTTAAAGTAAAAAGGGTGCCCAGCTCGCAGCCTACTACATATAGACAGCCATTTTGAGAGATGTGATACTTTTTAGATTGTATTTATTGCTCTATCTGAAAAGGGGCAATTTTTATATTATAACGTAGATTGGGAGCTTTACAAGTGCTCTCATTAGCTCTCTTTTTTAAAAAGAGTTGTGGAGGCACCTCTGGTTTATTCACTATAGCAACGCCTCATTTGGAGTTCCAGATCCTGCCAATACCCATAAAAAGCAGAACATAGGGACAGCGGGCAGATATTATATGGGCCATTTTGAAATGTTTTTGACAATAACACAACCAATGCTCAACCTATTTCACGATTTTTTGAAGAATTTACTGTGTATCACCTTTACAGTTTAACACAGAGAAAATGAACTTCTAGGCATAGCAATGTAATTTAATGGCAATCAAGAGCAATAATATTTTGGCAAGACATATGACAATCAAGAGCAGTGGAATTTTTAAAGCGTTTTAATTTTTTGTGGCAATGTTTTGATATCGAGATGTGATTCCGGGCTTTTAAACAATAAGCGAAGAAGCCAAAAAAGCAGTCCACTAGATTCCGTCCCATTAAAAACTATTGGTGCGATAATTAATTTGTAGTATAAAAACCGTCTTTAAACAACAAATTATGTTTTAAACTAGCAGTACAAAGATGTAGACCATCAAATAATCTGATAGAAGTATCGTATTACCAAGGTGTAAGTATATCCAGCAACTTCAAAAAATAATAATGCCAACTATGAACATGACTATGGCTGTAATTCGTTGCCGTATTAGTTCGTATTGACTAGCCATCTTTTCGAATCTTGATCAACATCATCCTTGTCTTACTTCAACTTGTTTTGTGCAGCTCATGCTGTAAGCTGCAGATTGAAAAAACTGATTTTTTGCTCCAAGTCTGTCTTGAGGACAGGAAAGTGTACTAAAAGCGAGAATTGAGGATTTCTCCTTTCTCTCATGTTTAAACGAACGTGGCCACTATTTATTATTAGCGTTTTCAGAAATATGTGCTACATAACATTGTAAAACACAAAACACATATATTGCTCTCACGTAGTACAGCTTGTAGGAAGAACTGAACACAAAGACTGATCTCACGTAGTGTAGCTTGTGGGCAGAACAGAACACAAAGACTGCTCCCACGTAATGCAGCTTGTGGGCAGAATGAAGCACAAAGATTGCTTTTACGTAGTGCAGCTTGTGAGCAGAACAGCACACAAAGACTGCTTTCACGTAGAGCAGCTTGTGGGCAAAACATAACAGAAATACTACTTTCACGTAGTGCAACTTGTGCGCAGAACTTAGAACAAATACTGTTTTCACGTAGATCAGCTTGTGGGTAGAGCAGAGCACAACGATTGTTCTCATGCGCTGAGACGATACGTGAGAGGCAGAACAGAACACAAAGACTGCTCCCACGTAGTGCACCTTGTGGGCAGAATGAAGCACAAAGATTGCTCTTACGTAGTGCAGGCTGTTGGCATTACATAACGCAAAGACTGCTCTCACGTAGATCAGCTTGTGGGCAGAACAGAACACAAAGACTGCTCTCAATTAGAACAGCGTGTGGGCAGAACATAAAAGAAAAGCTGCTCTCACGTAGTGCAGCTTTTGGGCAGAACATAGCACAAAGAATACTTTCATGTAGTGCAACTTTTGGGCAAAACGTAGCACAAAACTGTTCTCACGTAGAGCAGCTTGTGGGTAGAGCAGCTCACAAAGGTTGCTCTCATGTAGTGCATCTTGTGGACAGAACTTAGCAAAAAGACTGTTCTCACGTAGATCAGCTTGTGCTTAGAGCAGAACACAACGATTGTTCACATGTAGTGCATCTTGTGGGCAGAACAGACCACAACGACTGCTCACACGTAATGCAGCTTGTGGACAAAGCAGAACACAAATACTGCTCTCACATAGTGCAGCTGTTGGGCAGAACAAAACACGAATATTGCTCTCACGTAGTGCAGGTTGTAGGCAGAACAGAACACAAGGACTGCATTCACGTAGTGCTGCGTGTGGGCAGAACAGAACACAAAGAATGTGCTCACGCAGTGCTGCTTGTGGGCAGAACAGAACAAAAAGACTTCTCTCACGTAGTGCAGGTTGTAGGCAGAACAGAACACAAAGACTGCTCCCACGTAGTGCAGGTTGTAGGCATAACATAACGCAAAGACTGCACTCTCATAGTGTAGATTGTGGGCAGAACAGAGCACAAAACTGCTTTCACTTTGTCAGCACGCAAAGACTGCTCTCACGTAGTGCAGCTTGTGTGCAGAACAGCACACAAAGACTGCTCTCACGTATAGCAGCTTGTGGGAGAACATAACAGAAAGACTGCTCTCACGTAGTGCAACTTGTGGGCAGAACTTAGCACAAATACTGTTTTCACGTAGATCAGCTTGTGGGTAGAGCAGAGCACAACTATTGTTCTCATGTAGTGCATCTTGTGGGCAGAACATACAACAACGATTGCTCTCACGTAGTGCGGGTTGTAGGCAGAACAGAACACAAAGACTGCTCCCTCGTAGTGTACATTGTGGGCAGAACAAAGCACAAAGATTGCTCTTACGTAGTGCAGGTTGTAGGCATTACCTAACGCAAAGACTGTGCTCACGTAGTGCAGTTTGTGGGCAGAACAGAACACAAAACTGC
Organism: Ptycholaimellus sp. GST1_10; assembly: GCA_030248095.1. Classification (NCBI taxonomy): domain Eukaryota; kingdom Metazoa; phylum Nematoda; class Chromadorea; order Chromadorida; family Chromadoridae; genus Ptycholaimellus; species Ptycholaimellus sp. GST1_10. The sequence continues at coordinate 59,870 of JASANA010007644.1, read as the reverse complement.
TTTCACGTAGAGGAGCTTTTGGGCAGAACAGAATACAAAGACTGCTCCCACGTAGTGCACCTTGTGGCCAGAACGAAGCACAAAGATTGCTCTTACGTAGGCAGGTTGTATGCATTACATAACGCAAAGACTGCACTCAAATAGTGCAGTTTGGCAGAACAGAACACAAAACTGCTTTCACTTTGTCAGCATATGGGCAGAACAGCACACAAAGACTGCTATCACGTAGTGCAGTTTGTGGGCAGAACAGAACACAAAGACTGCTCTCACATAGAGCAGCTTGTGGGCAGAACAGCACCCAAAGACTGCTCTCACGTAGTGCAGCTTGTGGGCAGAACAGAACACAAAGACTGCTCTCAAGTAGTGAAGCTTGTAGACAAGAGCAGATGGAGGCCTCCGACTCAGAGCTGGTGGAGCATCGCTCCTCCTCCCCACCCTCCTTGTGCTGCTTCTCAGACATGATGAGGTAGGTGAAGAAGCTGATGTGCTACTTGACTCTAGCTCTGCAATGAGGACTGGGGATATGGACAACGACTATACTGGGGACTATGAAAGGCTATGGATGTGAGCGGATAGGAAGAGAAGCAGATGAGCTGTGAAGCAGAGCCTAGTGGGGAAGAGTGGTGTGAACGGATGGACTGGCCTATTCCCACCCTCTCTGCACACCCCACTTCCCTTCACACCCCACCCCCAGCCCCAACCAGCCGGCTCCCATCCACTGCTCACATCCTCTTATCTCAATCCCCCCACACTGCACCACCAGCCCCTTTGTTCCCTGCAGCAAGCAAACCCGGGTACACTGCTTTGAATTCCAAAACAGCCTGCCCATGACACAAGCCACGCCAATCTGACAGCTGGTTTGCGTTTGGTCTCGGCTGACTGACCCAACGCCAAGATGGCCGCTCAATCTCCATCCCTCCTCCTCACCCAATGCTTACATTCCTCACTCCTCCTTCAGTGCACAAGTCCCGCTTTCCGCCCAGCAACACACAGCAATCTGCAATATTCATCCAATATCCGTCAGAGTGAACCGGAAAGCATTACATGGCCATTGGACATTTTTCTTAAAAAATTGGAAAAAAAGCAATAGGTAATCTACAGGCCAACGGAACTGCTGCTGCGAGAACAGTAGAGCGGCCCTGAGCAAAGCTCAGGCCCTTCCCCATTAGGCAACGTAGTCACCTTACCCACTGCCCTTGGCACAGGCTGTTAAGCTCCACTGCCCATCCCAAACACCTTCTATTTTGGGGCTGGAAGGATTCAAACCTCCTCTCTGCCTATTTGTCCAAAGATGCCCTATAAATGAGTTCCGGCCAGATACCACTCAGCCTCAGCCCTGCATGTCAAAGGTCACTGCCACTGCCCGGCATTCCCTCTTGCCATGCGCTCTCAGCAGCCGCCTTCCCCCGATCTACTGCCGACTTCAGTCTCTTTGCAGCTTTGCGCTAGGCAGAGAGCTCCAGCCGACTCTAGCCTGCTCGCTTGCCCGCACTCCCTCCAGCGACCAAGCAGCACCCGCCTACCAGCAATGACCAATCAGCAAAATGAGCAAAATAAGTTCCCCTTTTCACTTAACTAACCATCCAACAAACCAAGCATTCAACTATCCTCAATGCTTGGGATAAAATGTGCAGGCCACGGTCAGCCCCACTCCCCCTTGTGAAGACCGAGTTTTGACAAAGGCAAACAGAAAGATGCCTTCCCTTTAATTCAGAGCTGTCTAGAAATGCCTAAAACCGTTCCCGGTCTTCCCCTCCGGGAGAATTGTACGCCTCTCATCAGCCCCTCCAATTAAGAGGGCCAAGTTTCATCCCATGTGTAAGGGAAGAAGATACACAGCCCCCGCAATTATCATCCCGCCCACACGAATCCAATGCAATGCCGATGGGCCCCTCTCAGTCATGGGCTCCAAGTTTTGACCTCATCCAATGCTTACATTCCTCACTCCTCCTTCAGTGCACAAGTCCCGCTTTCTGCCCAGCAATACACACAGCAATCTGCAATATTCATCCAATATCCGTCAGAGTGAACCGGAAAGCATTACATGGCCATTTGGACATTTTTTTAAAAAAATTGGAAAAAAAGCAATAGGTAATCTACAGGCCAACGGAACTGCTGCTGCGAGAACAGTAGAGCGGCCCTGAGCAAAGCTCAGGCCCTTCCCCATTAGGCAACGTAGTCACCTTACCCACTGCCCTTGGCACAGGCTGTTAAGAGTCTTCAAGTACGGGGCAGAGTTCACAAAGTGCTGGCCGGTTCTGGACTGCTCAGCCAAGACCTCCAAGAGCATCAGCCTCAATGACTGTCTTTGCACCAGCAACAATGGAATCTCTACCCTCTTTGACTTGCAGTGCAAGTTCTGCGTGGGCAAGACCATCTTCATCACTGACATCTTCACCACCTTCTATGGCATCGCTGTCCGCCCCGAGCACCAGGACCTCCTCTGCGTGCTCCTCCCTCGAGATCGCTGCAAGCCTCTCCCCAGCCACAACCTGGATGTCTACAAATACTCCTGGCTGGTGATGGGGGCCAGTCCAAGCCGTAACCTCATCCACGCCTGCCTCAAGCGCCTCAGCGACGATGCAGCAGAGTCTGGAGTAGGCTATGGGCTATGCCCCGAGGAGCTTTGCACCCTTGCCAACAGCTTCTATGTCAACAATGGCATCTTCCCCTACTCTGACCCCAAGGATGCCAAGCGCATCATAGCTGGACTCATGGCCCTATTCGCCTCAGCCAAGCTCCATCTGCGCCAGTTCAGCTCAGACCTGCCAGAGGTGCTGGAGGGAGTGCCAGAGCTGGATCTGCAGAAGAAGCAGGTGATCCGCAACCTGGCATGGAGTGGGATGTCAGCGACGACTTTGTCAGCCCTCTCAAGCCCATCTTTGACAACCTCTCCGGCCCCTTCACCAAGCACGCCTTCCTCTCTGCCATGTCTTGCTTCTACCACCCCTACGGACTCCTTGCCCCCTTCCTACTCCAAGCTCACCTCCTATTCCAGACAGGAGTGCCCTCTGAGCTGGGTTGGGAGGAGTGGGTAGGGAAGGAGGTGGAGGCTGGCTGGAAGCAACTGGAGCAGGAGCTGGGCCAGCTGGACTGCATTCGCCTGCCGTGCCAGCTCATCTCCAATCCTCACCTCCCAGCTGATCTTGTCCGATTCAGCGACGGTGGTGGGGGTGCCTACGGCTTTGTGGCCTACGTGGTCCAGGCAGGACAGCCCATCTTCCTGGCTGCCAAGTCCAAGCTCGTCCCCTCCTCTCGCAAGAGCCTACTGATCACAATTCCCCGGATCAAGATGTGGGCGGCAGTGATAGCCACACGCTTCCTTTGCTTTGCTCTCCGTCACCTCAGCCCCTTCATTTGCTTCCAGAACCTCGTCCACTACATCAACTTCCAGGTCGTGCTCTACTGGCTACAGCACCCAGTAGGCCTGCATCAATATGAGGAGAAGCGGGTGATGGAGGTGGAGGAGCTCACCAAGGAGCTCAAGGGCTACGAGTGCCGCTTTGTCCCCATCGCGGACAATGCGGCCGACATCCTCACCAAGCACAAGGCCCTCTCATCTCTCCTTCAGTCCAACTACTACACCGGCCCCCACTTCTTGCGGCTGCCGTGGGTGCAGTGGCCTTCCTGGACTCTGCCCCCATTCATGGCTGAGGAGGAAGAGAGCTGCTTTGGGGAGCAGAAGAAGAAGCCAGAAGCTTTGGCAGTGGGAGCAGCGGGAGTGGGGAGAGAGTGCGACTGGACAGCCCTCAACCTGATCCTCAACTCCTCCAACAACCTCAACAAGGTTCTGTGCACCTACGCTCTGCTGCTTCACCTCCAGCGCTGACAGAAGAAGGAGCAAGGAGTTGGAGTGTCCTACACTGAGAAGCAGGAGGCTCTCCGCATACTCTCCCACGAGACTCAGCTCCGCTACTACCCAACCCTCTACTCAGACCTACAGCACAAAGACTACTCCAAGGAGAAGATCTGCAAGCAGCTCTCCATCTTCCTCTCCAATGATGGCGTGCTTCGGGTGGGAACGTGGATGGCCGAGGAGTCCCCGGCTCTTCTGCCCAGCTCCCCTCGCTTGGCTCTCCTCCTTGCCTACCAAGCCCATCATCAGCTGCTCCATGCTGGCCCTGCCCAAGTGCTGGCCCAAGTCCGTCTCCAGCATTGGCCCACTCAAGGCTTGCCAGGAGTGAAGAGAGCACTGCAAGGCTGCAGAGTCTGCGCTCAAGCCACCCGCCATCCTCTTCCATGGCCTCCACCTGGACTCCTCCCGTGACAATGCCTTCAGCCTCACCTGCCTCCTTTCCATCATCTTCTTCTCCACCAGCTGGGACCCATCTACACCTTTAACTACACCTGACGGCAATTCCAGAATCAATGGGCGGCAGTGTTCAGCTGCTGCGTCTCTCGCAGGCTCCACCTGGAAGTTCTCGAGGACTACAGTATGGCAGCCATGGTGAGCGCCTTCCAGCAGATGTGGGCCAGACGTGGACTCACAGCCGGCACCATCTATCTGGACTGTGCTACTGCCTTCAAGGGCTTTGCCAACCTAGCCAATGCCTTTCCAGCTTCCCTCTCCCTCAAGCTCTCCTTCTGCCCCATCCAAGCACCCTGGAGGCAAGGAGGAGTTGAGAAGATGGTCAACTTGGTGAAGGGACCCCTCCGTGCTTTGCTGGGCTCTCGCAAGGTCACCGACTTTGAGCTCTCCACCGTCCTCTGCCTCATCGAGGCTGTCCTCAACCAGTGCCCGCTCACCACCCTCCCCAACAACCCACACAACCTCCTCCCGCTCACCCCGGCCCACCTATTTACGCCCAACGTGCAGCTTCAAGCTCCTCTCCTACCTGAGCCACTCCCCCTGCCTCGCTCTTGCACAGCCGGCCTTCTGCGTCTGCAAGTGCAGCAGCAAGAACAGGAGCTGGTGGATGGGTTCTGGCGTTGTTGGAGCATGGAGTACAAGGCTCACCTTCGCCAAGAGCAAGCGGGCCATCTGGAAGCTGGTCACGGTGGACAATCTCCTGCCCGGCCCCAATGGCCACCTCTGCTACGTCAAGGTCTCCAACTCCTCCGGCTACCCACTCCGTCTCCCATCTCGTTCCCCTGGAGCTTGATCTGCACTCTGGCACCTGCCCTGAGGACCAGCTTGACTACCCAAGCGACTATGTGGAGGTGGAGGAGGCTGGCGAGGTGGTCAGCAATCGAGACGACAAGGGCGGAGCGGTGGAGTGAGTGAGTGGAGGACGCTGAAGAGCTGACTCCTGCCCCTCCTACTCCCACTCTAACTTTTCTTCCTCTCACAGCGCGTGGCCTGCGTGCCTATCGTCAGTCTCTTCTTTCTCATTAGCATGCTTTGTTGAGCTTCCGTCCCCTCTCCAGCTCTTCCAGATCCCCATGCTCTTTATTTGAGACTTTGCCAAGCATTCTATAGCTTAGGCTCCTTTCTGTTTCAGCTCCTTTCCTTTTTTGTTGAGGTGGAGTGTGATTCGCATTTCTTTTCTTCTCTTTGTTGGGCAAAAAGAAGGCCCCGAGTATTCTCTTGAGGAAACGTCGCGGTTAGGCATATGGTACCATTTGCTCTATTCTCCCCCGCCTACGTCACTCCCACCGCATCCATTCCCTTCCCGCGCGATGTCCTTCCTCCTTCGCCTCTCCTGCAATCATACACACTTTTGCTTCAGAAGAAGGCACAGAAAAAACTAACCTTTCAATGCGCATCGAAGCTGAGGAGGAGTAAGAGACCCTCCCTCCCATCAGATGGACAGAGAACAAGGAACTCGGACAAATAGTTTTGAGCAATATTCTAATAAATAGTACCATCGTCAAGCCGAAAGTAAGCTCTTTTCTCCCAAACAATCAGTTACTCCAAGTTTTTAAACCTCAACTAAAAAATTTCCAATTTCAAAAAAAAACAGATTTAGAATTGGAATGTATGAGTTGTGAATCAAAAAACCAAAGTCTTCTGTGCAATTACCGGGGGGGGGGTACAAAGTCTTCGGACACCCTAAGTTCAATTTTTGAAAATTTATTTCTCCCTCCAAACACCACAAACGCTTTAGAGAGCTGGTTTTTTCGCACAAATGTCTTCCCCAGCCTTGCTCAGTCTGTGCATCAATTGGATTTCTCATTTTGTTGCAGGGAACTGGAGAAATGACAATTTTTATGAGGATTGACTTCAAAATAAAAACTGCCCTTTCATAAAAATATTTTTGCCTGCTTTTGAGGCTTCATTTTCAGCCCCAGCCGAAGCTTTGGAGTTCAAAATTAAACGCAATTAAGGTTTAAGGGTCATTAACCTTTTAACATAAATTTTTTTTTAAAACTCCAGGTGATTTCTATGTTGAGAAATTGCCTCCAATGTACACCATAAATTTCCCCCGTCCCTTTGATTAGTAACTACTACAACAGGGCAGTATTATTTTTGAACGACCTCACAAAAATTGTCATTTCTCCAGTTCTCTGCAACAAAATGAGAATCCAATTTATGCACATACTAAGCAAGGTTTGGGGAACATTGTGTGAAAAAATCAGCTTTCTAGCAATTTTTTGGATGGAGAAATAAATTTTCAAAAATTGATCTTAGGGGGTCCGAAGACTTCGTACCCCCCCCCCCGGTATCAAGAATAAAGGTACTACAGTGCAAAATTAAAAATATTGGAATTTCCCAGCCTTAAGTGTCAAGATTAAAAGTGTCAAGATTCGTTGAGAATTCGCCTATCCCCAGCATTTCCAAATATATATATTTATATTCCCGGCTGACTCCAAGAACCCCCCTCCCCCATGAATTACACCCCCCCCCCCAAGGCTTCTACCCCCCCCCCCCCCCCCAAGGTTTTACCCCCCCCCCCCCCCCCCCTGTGAAGTATCCCCCCCGTCATTTACCTCTCCCCCCACATCATCTCCCCCCCAAAATCAGTAATCAATGTACGTATAATCGTGCTCTCAAGGCGATTTTTGGTGTTTTTGCACTTGGGGGGGGGATTCTGGTCATCGATTTCGGTGACCAGTATCCCCCCCCCCCCAATGCCAAAATCCCTTGATTTATTACCCGTATCCCCCCACCAAGTGGCATTTTGGGGGGGGGGGATAGTGGTCACCAAACTCGGGTATTTTTGACCGCGGAGCGGCCCGAAGGGTATATGTGTATATGTGTATATGTGTGTATGTGTATATGTGTATATATATCTGCAAGTGCTGGGCACGGGCGAATTCTCAACGGATCTGGACATACTTTTTTTTTCCTGAAAGCTATAATGTGCCGCTTGGATCCTGGGGGGGGGGGGGTGGAGCTGGTGCCGGACCATTAGAAACATTACTTTCCTGAGTAGGAAAAAGTTTTTCCCGAAAATTACCAATTTCCTCTGTAGCATCTGAACGGCTGAGAATTGCACACAAGACTTGAGTTTTTTTATTCACAATTCATGTATGCTGGTTCTAAATCTGTGCTTACTTTTGAATTTAGTTGAGAAACCACAGACTTTTCCTTTTGAGTCAATAATTGTCATGTTGAATGGCTGAAAATTGCCCATAAGACTTGATTTTTTTTGTTCACAATTCATAACTGCTGATTCTAAATATGTGTTTACTTTTGAATTTGGTGGAGAAACCACAGTCTTTTCCTTTTGCTTAATTTTAGGATTTTGCTACATGTTAAGATGCTCCGCGGTGACCTATTGCGCTTTGCGCCATATACTTGTTTACAATCGTTATACTGACTCTATGAAAGGCTTAGGCTTAGTCAAAACCTTTGTATAGTGGCATGCAAGCCTTTAAAAATTAAAACCAAAACCCAAAACCACACTTAAAAACCCAAAACCACACTTAAACCAAAATCAATGCATATGAGGGGTCAGGTGAGGTTCTTGACAAATTGACTGACTTCCCGGATTGCCTTCCACAGGTGTAAATTTTTAGACTAGGCAGACCCCAAATTATTGAAATTTTGCCCAGTGGGACTTTCGGTTAGCCCCCAACGACAGTCGGGGGGTAACCCAGCCACACCCAAAAATGTTCCACTTTTTACAAAAAGATGCCCCTGGCTTGTCCCAATCCAAATCCGGTGAGAAAACCCTTGTAGCTGCTATATTGAGTGCATGACAGCCTGTCAAAGTTAGGAAAATATATACCATTATGACCCCCAATCAGCACTTTCCACAGACCAAACTCTGTCAATTATCAACATTTTTCCAAATTTCCAAAGCTGTTCTACCCCAAACTGTCCCCTTTCTAACTTTGTCTTACATTGCGTCTCGATTCAACGAAGTCCTACATTAACCTTCTACTGAAAACAGCAAATGTATTGCATATACACACCCATTTTTGACATATTTTCACATCTCTGACACCTTACCCCTTACCTTTTTGGTATCACTTTCTGTGACCAAATAACGTCTTTTTGGTCAGATTTTTCAGATTAGTTATAACATCAATCATCATTTACTTATTATTCTTCATAGTCTACCAAAACCTGTCCAAAATTGGTCTAATTTCATCCATTTTTGACCAACTTCTGTGTGTTCATAACAGCCCACCTATCATTTATTATGCAAAAAAATACATCGCCCAGCCACATTATATGCCTTGACATCACCCGTGCCAAGTAACAGATACCAGCATTCATTATTACCCTTAACTCTTAATTAGGTCAAATTGGTCATTTTTCAAATAACAGAAAAATTGGTAAAACGTGCTCTACAGGAATTGCTGAAAAATGTTAAATATTTTATCCTAGATACCCAATCTTCTGTGGTATTGGGCTCTGGTATTCCCAGCCTCTATCTATGTTGTATGCAAGCCTTTAAAAATTTGCGCCTACTTGATACTCCTTGTAAGGGACAAGCCCCCACTCCTGGTAGGCATGCGCCCGCCATCCAGTATAGACCGCCATAGTTTAAAGAAAAGTAGGTATTTATTTGTTAAGAAACAAATTCCTTGAGTTAAAATTTCGAGATATGTACAGAGAAGCATTTTAAGCTAATAAATTTTTTCAATATAGTACCCTTTGGGGGGGTGTAATTCTTGGGGGAGGGGTGTAATTCATGGGGGAGGGGTGTAAGTTTGGGGGAGGGGTGTAAGTCTGGGGGGGGGGGGTTCTTGGAGTCAGCCATATTCCCTAGGGCAAAAATTTAGTAACCCCTATAGACAGCCCTCCATGCTCTGAGCCAGCCCCGCATGGACTCTACTTGTTGCTCCCTCCAATGTCGCCAGTTTTGAAAGACATCATGCTGCAGCTGCCCGACTCACTGCTGCTGCTGATGCCTCCCAGGGTGCATTCATTTGGGACGTTCTGGTGCGTTTACCAAGCATAAATAGATCAAGTTTGATAGTGAAGCCTGTCAATAGAACCTGTAAAAGAGGAGTGTGTGGGGATGGCGATATGAGTCTAGCTTATCACCTGGCCCGGCTTCCCGGCCACCTGCAGTGGTGACCTGTGCACTTTGGGCACCCAGTATGGCTGAGCCCAGACTCACCTGGTCTCTTGCATCATCCCCTGTCTAGCCTCCTTTTTTGCCTTCCCCTGGCCTATTCATCTGCAGCGGCATCACGAAAAACCATATTGGGATGGTGCGAGGGAGCGTAGCGACCGTCAGCGTCCAGCCCCTCTTTTCGACCCAGGTGTATGTTTTGAGGGTTATTGCCAGATTTTAAAATTAAGATTAAGCTAATAAATTTCTAAACATTTCTAAACGAATCCTGCACCGATCATTCTATTTTTTGTTGCAATGAAAAGATCAGCATCGATTTGTGGGGGGTACTCGCGAAAACAAGAAAACAAGTATAATGGCGCAAAGCGCAATAGGTGACCGCGAAGCACAAATTATATCAATATCATTGAAAACATCTGATGTGAAGTCATGCTTATGATCTGATATTATGATCTTATGTTTAATAATTTAAAATTTTCCACTCATGCTTAGTGTAAGGAAGGCAATATCTCAAAAAATTATCCTAATGTGCACATATTTTTAATCAAACCAAAAAACAAGTCTTGTGTGCAAGTTTTAGCTGTTCAGTATGACAATTTTTCACTCAAAAAAAAAGTCTGTGGTTTCTCAACCAAATTCAAAAGTAAGCACATATATAGAATCAGCAGTTATGAATTGTGAACAAAAAAACTCAAGTCTTGTGTGCAATTTTCAGCCATTCAACATGACAATTCTTCACTCAAAAAGAAAAGTCTGTGGTTTCTCAACCAAATTCAAAAGTAAGCACATATATAGAATCAGCAGTTATGAATTGTGAACAAAAACTCAAGTCTTGTGTGCAATTTTCAGTCATTCAACATGACAATTCTTCACTCAAAAGGAAAAATCTGTGGTTTCTCAACCAAATTCAAAAGTAAGCACATATTTAGAATCAGCAGGTATGAGTTGTGAACAAAAAAAACTCAAGTCTTGTCTGCAATTCTTACCCGTTCAGTTACTACGGAGAAATTTTGGGGGGGGGGGGGGAATATTTTCGACTCAAAAATTTGATGTTTCAAATAATCCGGCACTAGTTCCACCCTGCCATGATCCAAGCGGCAAGCATTAGCTTTCAGGAAAAAAAAAGTTTGTAAAATTTCGTTGAGAGTTCGCGCGGCCCCGGCCATTCCAGATAGAAATATATATATATATGTATATAATATATATATATATATATATATATATATGGACAAAAAGTCAGTCACATGTATAGACCGCAAAGCGGGCCCTTTGGGCCCGCTTCGCGGTCAAAAATGGCTTGCTTTGCTTCAAAAAGTTGCAAACAAAAGTGCCGCACGAACTCCTTCCCTCCCCTTCCCTCCCCTTGTAGTGGTGCGATTGACCTGCTGAGTCAATCTTGCAGGTTCAAATCCTGACTCATCAAATATTTTTTTGAATGCTAATGCTTTTAATGTTGAGGAAATATCCGGTACCATCGGCAAGCCGAAATAAAGCTCTTTTCTCCTGAAAAAATCGACTGCCCCGAGTGTAAAGCCAAAGAAATTGCTCTACTATTAGTGAAATCTGCTTTGTCACCTGCATTTTATTTGAGCGCGCCTGAAAAGAGCCTTGGAACTGCGCGCAAAAACAAACTGCCCCACAAGCAGTTCTCACTAGTAGTAGGGCAATTAATCTGGCTTTACACTCGGGGCAGTCGATTTTTTCAGGAGAAAAGAGCTTTATTTCGGCTTGCCGATGGTACCAGATATGTGCATATGTCAGCATCTCTAAAAATACTCACATCTGGTCAGGTCTGTTCGCCTTTTTGCCACTTCCGCCCTTTTTCTGTCTTTCTTCATCTTTTAGCATGGTCCCAGCACTGTTATAAGCAGCAGAAGTAATGCTCAGCTGGGTGTGAAATACAGATTGGCTGCGATGAGTTTAACTACTCAGTAGCCAAACTCGCCGCAGCGGGACAATTTTTTGCACACCTAAGACTTCTAATATTTAGTAGCCAAACTCGTCATGTAGATCAAAACTCCAAGCAGACCAGTGGGGCCCGGGGCCAGATGGGCCGCTCAGCCTTGACCACCAGCAGTCAGGCATCCGCTTCTTCTTCAAGGAAAACTTTGCAGGAGACTGGACCCGGATGCCTCAGCAAGCAGAGGGCCGGCGGCAGATGGTCCCCACCAGAGCGGCCTCTCTCCAATGGGAGGTATGCCGCCCATGGAGCCCATCACAGCGCAGCACAGTCAACCTTCAGCAGTCGGACTGCGTCCAAGACTGGCTCTGACAGTTGTCAGACCTGGACCTGTGACGGCCATTGCTAGGCCTGGATGGACCAAGCAATATTGCCACCCCCACTTTACTGACCGCCGTTCATCCTGTTCGAGGATCAGCTGCCGCGGGGCCTCCCAGCACTGTCATCCGAGTATGATTGGGAAAGGGTCCATTGCCCGGTCCCGGGCTTACAGCACACCAAGTCCTGCCTATCCTACCAGGACAGGCACCACTCCAGCCGCTGCCACCACCAAACCCACCAAGTTCCCGACCAGACACCCTTCCGCCACCATCGCCAATGCCAGGCCGGGAGGCTCAGCAGCCAGAGAGTAGCCTGAAAAGCACGCGGCCCCTGCCCCCACATAAACGTGACCAGTTTGTGAACCAGTCCCAGTCCAGGGGGGGCGCCAGTGCTTGTTGAGTCACTCTAGTGGAAGCAATTGGCCACTGCTCAGCCCGCAGTCATTGGCCTCCAGCTCCAGTTGCAGCTGGGCCCGTTGATGGTGTGCTCGGGGAGGCCAGCTCCCAGCCATCCAGGACCTCCAGGCAGAGGTCTTACAAGCCACAGCCGCTGCCCTGCAGGCCATGACGCTCTGCGAGGAGTGGCAGGGCTGCCGCGACAATGTGGCTCAGCTGGACCTGGGCGTGGAGGGCATCTATGCATAGGTGAAATGGATCCTGGACGCAAACTATTGTCGCAAAGACCTCCTCCAGTCCGCCCTCTTCCAACAGCTGGTGGAGCTGAAACCGCCGCGGACAGGGACCTTGTCAGCCTGGAGTCCCTCTCCGACAAGCTCACGGCCATCAGCGCCAGCCTGCGAGCAATTGGTGTCTTGGGGGCCTCCATCGATGCCCACGGCTTCACGGCATTTGCCAAGCTTCCCCCGGACCTTGCCAAAACCATCCAGCAAGAGTGGTTCTGGCAAGGGGAGCAACCAGATCCTGGCTTGGCCATGCTCCTGAAGGAGCTCTGCATGAGATAAACCTCCTCCACCTCTGTGGTCCCACCACCACCTGGCCGCGGAAGGAGGCGGGCCTAGACATCCTCGACGTCGCTGCCTCCATGGGCCCCTGCAAGCGTCCCAGCCAGGGAGGAGATCCCAGTGGCCAGGGCAGCCTCAGCAAGCTCGGAAAGCTTGGCGGGAGGCCAGCGGAACAGCTGGTCCCAGCGGAAAGGGGGCCCGGGCTTTGTGCAGCTCTGCAAGGAGCGCAACCACTGGCTCGAGGTCTGCCCCAAGTTCCAGATGGCCGACAAGTGCTTCAAGTCTGTCAAGAAGGAGAAGAGGTGCCTGAACTGGATTAATGGCAGGCACCCGGCCAAAGACTGCTGATCAAGGTTCAAGTGCCGCACCTGCATAGAGTTTCATAGCTCCAGCCTCCACAGCTCCCAGGGCCTGTGAGACCCGGGCAGGGAGGCCAATGCAGCAATGGTCGGGGGTGACAATGCGGATGGCCTACAGAGCATCCTTGCTATGTTTGAGCCTCTGGTTAATCGCCCCAGATCCAACAGCACCGTCCAGGCTTGGGCCTTGCTGGACAGCACCACCACCAACTACGCCTCCACTGCATGCCGCCCATCAGCATCAAGGTGGCCTATGCTGGACAATCAGAAACAAAGTTCATCAGGTCCCACCCAGTTCCGATTGAATTGAAAGACCAGAATGGTGGCTGCCTTAAACTATGGGTGTACATTGCGGGGGCAGTCTGGCCCAACATCCTCCTTGGTGGCTTCCACATCAAGCCTATCATCATTGCCAGCATTGAGGATGCCGACAGCCATATTGAGAATGAGCCCACTCCAGCCCTATGCAGCTACAACGTGCAGCTCCTCATTGGCCTCACTGCCTACCGCAATGTGGTGGGGATGTGCAGTTTCAGCAGAGGAGGATGTTCGCCTCCTCCAGGATCTTCAGCCTCAAACCCACCTACTCGCACCTCCCCACTCCTCTCCTCTTTGGTGAACACCAGTTGGAGGAGGCAAAGCTGATGAAGTATCTGGGCGTCATCCACGACAGCCAGCTCAGCTTCAGCCCACACTGGAAACGAACATGTGGAGCTGTCCGGGGAACCCAGGCTGCCCTCCAACGCTTGCTGGCAGCCCATCCAGTCACCCTTCGCCTGGCCCTCATCCAAAAGGTGGGCAGTTTGTTACTGCACACACTTGCTTTCTGTCCCCCAGGCACTGCTACAACTGCTGCGAGAGTCCGGTGTGGGGCCTGACCTCGCCGCGGGCTGACCTTACCGCGAGGGGCCAACCTCGCCACTGAGTTGCAAGGGAGCGATTTTGTGCTGTGGGCGTCGTAGGGTAGGTTTTTTGTGCTCGTTGTGCTCATACAAACGTGGGATTTTAGAAACAATCGTTGGAATTGGTCAGATTGAAAATTTTTCAACAAACTCGAAATTGGGTTGTTTTTGGGGTGCGGTCGGCATGGCACGTTCAGCCCAAGCTGGAAATAAAAAGTTGGAATCAACGATTTGAGGTAATTTTTTTGCCATTTCGCCAGGTTTTGCAGTGTTTCTAGGTGTAAATAATTCTATATTTTATGATGGTATACTCACTTTTTTATTGTAGTCAATAAAAAATTGAGAACGGCACAGGGAAACACAAATGACCACTCACAGCACACTGTGACTTTGCCTAAAACTGCGCAGTTGCCGCGAGGGATTTTTTTGCGTCAAACAGAAATCCTTAATTATCTGGATTGATTTTGAAATTGCGAGAGGCTGTTCTAGATGTAAAAATTTGTTCTGAATCCGATGGTATAATCAGTTTTTCAAAGTTGTCAACAAAATTTTTAGAAATTTAGGTTTAAAAAGTCGTGGCGAGGTTGACCCCAAATTAAGCCAGGGTCAACCTCGCTGCATGGCATGGTTGACCCCAGGTCGACCTCGCTGCGTGGTGAGGTGGACCCTCCTGGTCAAGGGGTCAACCTCGCCACACAGCGCGGTCGACCCCAGATTGAGCCAAAATCGAGGGGTCAACCGCGCCGCGTGGCGAGGTTGACCCCAAACTAAGCCAAGGTCTAGGGGTCGAGCACACCGCATGGCGCGGTCGAGCCCAATTTCTGCGGTTGACCACATCGCGAGTCTGCGACAGGTGCGCTTGAGCACTCATCAGCGCCACAGAGTTGCAAGGAAGCGATTTTTTGATCTGCTAAGATTTATAGCTATCTAAGAACATGGTTCCATACAGAATTTAAAAGCATTTAAGAAAAATTAAACAAGGAGGCAGAATTGTTAAAAAAAATTTGCCATCACGTCGAAATTCACGAGGTGTGAACAAGCGCTTGTTTGCACCGTGTGGCATGCACAAAAACTTGATTGAGCCGCAGAGTTACAAGGAATCGATTTTTTGATCTACTGCGATTTATGCATATCAAAAAACACAGTTCGATACAGAATAAAAAAGGATTTAAGAAAATATATATGAGAAAGCAGAAATGTATTAATTATTTTTTTTACTTTTTCAGGGTCTTAGCAAGGTCTGGTGGTACCTCTCAAGGCCACTGTGTGGGCAAGACCATAGCTTTAGCAGTCTGGGCATCCACTGGTGAGGCGTAGGTAATGACGGGCATGTCTTCACACCCCCCAACAACTTCTCTACACCGTTCAACAGCCACCACTCTGCCCACCAGGTTCAGTCCCTTCCTTTCACCTCCTCCCTCATCATGCTTCCCTCAATCTATCAAGCAGGCCTCTGGGGGAAGTGCTGGCTGCTGTACCCCATGCAACCTCATGCGCATTCCCTTCTTCCAAGCTTCCACCTGGACCGACAATCACACACAAATGCTGATGGTTCCCCTTCTCCTCCCTTTTCTCCACACATCTAATGACACACATTGGCCATTCGGCAGATGCACTGCGAACTGAAGGGGAGCGTGGAGGCAGCCTACTGGGATATATCCGATCTGCAGGTGACGGATGACGAGAAGGGCATCCTGAAGACAGCCATATATGACCTCAGCTACACCATGAACCAGTGCATCAAGTACATCCAGGGAGAGCTGGACCATCTAAACGGAACCCCGCCATGCCCACGCATCTAGTTCCTCCCTCTCTGCTTCTGCTCCCCCCTCTTCATGCCCCTGCCCCCTCTTCATGCTCCTGCCCCCTCTCCAGTTGCCTATCCTATAGCCTGCCACCTATAGCCTGCCACCTCTTGCTTCTTCCTCATACTAGTCTCTGTTTCTAGTGTCTTTCCACTCGCTTAGAGCCTGCCATTGCTTGATAGAGCCTTTGCTCATTTGCTCGTTAGAGCCTCGTTTTGGAAGCAGCCACTTTTGAAATCATTTGCTTTGGGCCATTCCCACTTTGTTTGCTTCTACTTTCTGCATTTCAGACTCAGTTGAGGAGAGGAGAGGATAGAAGTTGCTCACATTAACAAAATCGCAAAATACACTTAACAAACATTCCCAAAGTAATCACCCACATAAAACAATAAACTACTAAAATTTCAGCATATGAATCAACAACAAGTATATGGCGCAAAGCGCAATAGGTGACCGCGGAGCACACCACCTTCCAGCATACAATATGAATGCATGAAATTTCGCCACTCCAAAGGGCAAGTCTATGGTTTCTTACCCATTTTCAAAAGTAAGCACAGATTTGGAATCGCTATATATGACTTGTGAACAAAAAAAGTCAAGTCTTCTGTTCAATTCTGAACCGTTCAGCTGTTACTGATTATTGATGCCATTGCCATGCATGAAAGTTTGTCACTCAAGAGGGTAAGTCTGTGGTTTCTCAACCATTTTCGAAAGTAAGCACATATTTGGAATCGCTATATATGACTTGAGAACAAAAAACTCAAGTCCTCTGTGCAATTCTGAGCCGTTCAGCTGTTACTGATTATTGATGCCATTGCCGTGGGTGAAAGTTTGTCACTCAAGAAGGTAAGTCTGTGGTATCTCAACCATTTTCAAAAGTAAGCACAGATTTGGAATCGCTATATATGACTTGTGAACAAAAAAACTCAGGTCTTCTGTGCAATTCTCAAGATTAAAGGTGCTATAGCGCAAAAACTGTATATTGCAATTTTCAAGCCTTTCTACCCACAAAAGTAATGTTTCAAGTGCTCGGAAACCAGTTCCACCCCTCCAGATCTTCCTAAAATAGCATTACATTTCAGGAAAAAAAAAGTTTGTCAAGATCCGTTGAGAATTCGCCCATGGACAGCATTTCCAGATATACACATATACACATACCTGAGGACAAAAGTTCAGTAACCTCTATAGACCGCCGAGCAGCCCTTTGGGCCGCTCCGCGGTCAAAAATCTAGCAAACAAAATGTGGCTCTGTCACATCTGTGGGCACCACCTCATTAAAAGTTACAAAAAACCAGATCATTCAATCATAAGCCACTGGGAATCTAGGACCCACCCAGCCGACGGTCGCATTGAAGGTTCCAGGTGCAGCATCCGATAGAGCACCTTGATGAGGAGCTATTAGAGGGTGGGAGGCAAGGGCATGCGTGTAAACCTTCTTGCATGGCAGAGGGAGATTGAGACGGTCGAGGTGTTGAGGGATGCTGCTCTGTTGTTTGGCCAGATCGTCAAAGCCACGCTCCATGCAAGTGTAGGGGAGGCGGTTTGTGAGGAGCTTGTAGAGGGTGAGGCCAGATGCGAACATGTCCACCTTCTTCGGCTGGAACTGCTTGTCCAGCAGGGCTTCGGCCGGCAGGTACAAGTCCATCCCCCTTATGCCCTGCCACAGATCCCCATTGCTCTCCAGCTGCAACCTCTCTCTACATTGCTCACTACAGTCCAGCTTCTGCGGAGGAGGAGTGGTAGACCTGATGCGCAAATCCAAAGTCAACAAGCTTGAGATCAAATCTCTGGTTGATGATGACATTGTCCTGTAACAGTATGATGCATTGAGGGAAAAGTGAGGCAAAAGAGAAGGACAGGTTTTATGTCGCCGTGGACGATGAGCCTTTGATGGAGGTATTGGAGGGCATCCATAAGCTGATGTAGGATGCTGCAAGCATCGTTGATGTCCAGCTCTCCTACGTCCTCTAGCCTCTTGCGCAGGCTTTGGCCCTCCACCCGCTCCATGACATGCATCAGCATGTTGTTCACCTGCACTCATTTTCCCTTGGAACCTTTCACCACTCCCCAGTCCTAATGAAAATGCTGGAAATGAGAATGAGGATGGGAGGAATGCGATTAGGAATACCTCATGGACTGTGTAGTAGAGGGCGGCGATGTTGGTGTGACTGAGTTTGCTGTGCAGATCGCCCTCGAGCAACAGAGAGGCCTTCTCATCCTGGCTCACCCCATGCAGGTCCACTAACTTGATGGCCCGCAACTTCCCACTGTCTACAGCCATGCCGCCTAGGACGACGCCGTATGCTCCTTTGCCTACAAGCAGGACGTGGGAGTGAGAAAGGCAAGCATGGGGGCAGAATCAGGAGGGCAGAAGAAGCAGGAGGAGTACCAAGAATGTGCAGTCGGGCAGGCAGACAGAGGTTGTGGCGCTTCAGCACTTCATCCACACACCATTCCAGCTTGCCATCCTCGCTTTCCTTGCAGCCATAGATAATGTCCATTGCATAAATTTCTTCCAAACTTCCAAATTCCAAACTCTGTTTACTTCTTCAACACGAATATCATTCAGATGTTGGAACATTGCTCATATCAGATCATAAAATGTCTATTTCTTTGGGTTGAACAAGTAAGTCTCACTGACCACTGAGTGAATGCATGTTGATTCACAATTGGCATAAATATTCTGGGAATTATGGTTTATTTGCAGAACATTTGACCAAAATCAAGCAGAGAAAATTAAGCAGAGCAGAAAAACTACAAATCGATGAAAAACAAAAACACATTATATAAATGATAAACTAAGCAATATACTGATTGTGCTTGTCCAACACATTTTAGAATAGCTGATTGTAGTGATCCACTGTCACGCTCTGGCCCTGTTCTTGACGGTGGCATAGATATTGGCATCCTGCCTTCAAAGCATCCACCGGGATCACGTTCAGGACCTGAAACACTATAATGATTTTATTTATCATTATCTCTCTCTGTCCCTCAAATGTGTTTTTGGCGCATGTAGGTGGTGTCAATATTGCCCACTTTCTTCTTCAACTCCTCCCCCGTGAACTTTTCATGAAGGCCCCACTTCTGAAACTGATTCCCTTATGTGCCTTGCCACAGTTGAAAATGATGAATAAGCGCCACCTCTCCTGCCACTTGCT
Organism: Ptycholaimellus sp. GST1_10; assembly: GCA_030248095.1. NCBI lineage: Eukaryota > Metazoa > Nematoda > Chromadorea > Chromadorida > Chromadoridae > Ptycholaimellus > Ptycholaimellus sp. GST1_10. The sequence continues at coordinate 40,991 of JASANA010007644.1, read as the reverse complement.
GGGCACTTCTGTAGTTGGCCAAGTCGGGGTGGCATCCTTTGCTGGGATGATAGAAGTTGCCGAGTAGCTGTACAAAGTCCTCCAACAAATTTGCGAGTGGACAAATGGAAATGTGGATTGGAGGGGAAGAAGTAAACGAATTGGGGGAACTTCCCAGAGCAGATGAATCCACCGGTGGCTGCCTTGGCAGGCATGTCCTCGAGTAGAATTTGAGATAGAGGCTCGTTTGCTGCTGGCTGTCCAAACCCTCCCTCCAGGTCTTTGTCATCCTCCAATTCCACCTCAAAATCCATCCCTACCTTCAGCATACCCCCGCATTATCCTTTCAACAATAAAGCCACCATTATTGCTGATTCGGCCTCTCGGAGGCTGTTCATTGGCGACAGCTGCAGTTCGTCCTCCACCACCACCAGGCCTCCATCGCTGTCTTCCTCCTTGTCCTCAATGCGGCGGAGGCCGAGGATCTTGGCGATTTTGGAGACATCCGTCTCCAACACTTCGTCCTCCTCAAAACCATCCCTTCCCTCAGCATCCCCCCATCCCACAGCTTGCCATGATCAGCCTAGTATCCCTTAAAATATCCAAGAAGGGCAGACCTCGTCGCTAGGATAGAATCCGGTGTTGAGGATGGAGTCTGGAGGCGCGGGGGTCCACTGGAAATTGTCATCCACGCCTATGCCATTTTTGTCCAGCTGACCCAAGTTCTCCTCATTGTTCACCACATCCGACTCATCAATGCCCGACATGACCACTCAAATACTTTATTTCAACTGCAAACGCAAAGCAGCTACTCCCTCAAAAGCTATCCAGCCTATTCAAAAGCTCAAGCAAAGGGGCAAGAAAATAGACACTTTCTAGAGCCCTGCTACAGGGAGGACAGCCAGATTTATGCAGTATGCAAAAAAAACGAGGCTGGCTAGGGCAGGGCACCATTGCCAGTAAGCGCAGCCTTGGCAGGGGACAGGGATATGCTTACAACTGGCTATATGCTAGCCTAGCACGATTAGGGGGGAATGCAGAAGGCTTGGGGTTTAGTATGCTGAAGGCAGTGTACAATGGTGTTAAGAAAAAATGGCCAGATAAGCTTTTTCGGCAGGGCATATCCTCCCCATTTAACGGATAAGCTTAACTCCCATTTTCTGTTTTTTGTTTTTTCTCCCATTCTCTAATCCTTTGTGCGATTCTGCGTTGGCGCTTATTTGAATGTTGCTATGCCTTTTTTAGCTTTTCAATGCTTCATACATGACTGAGGGTTGTCTAAATGGGAAGCTAGTGCATAAGAATGAGCCTTAGCATGTTTTTTTCAATGGATAATTGGACAACAAAGGGAATGTAAGCATCACGTGCATGGACTAGCGGCAACTATGGCCGCCCCCAATGAAAATTGCGCATTCAAAAATATTTGCATGTTCCGAGCTGTATCGACTGACAAATGGCACCGTTATACCAGATCCTGCACACTCCTGCCAAGATGGCACTCCACCACTCACAGCCACTCCACTTCTACAACAGGTAATCCCACCTGCTCAGTGCTGGTGGAGCTCAATTGCAGGTCCCTTCTGGTTCCAGACTGGAGCGTTCAGTGCTGATTGTCAGCGACAGCCAATTCAGCAACATCATCCCGCATGAGGTCAAAGCGCCCTGCCCATGGCTGCTCATAAGCATGCTGGGTGGAGGTGTGGAGCACCTGGAGTCGCTCCTGGCTTTTGTTCACTCCGTTAGCTCATTTCCTGCTAAATACTCTGAGACATTTAGTCTAAATGTTGTCATAAATCAAATTGAATATAATTGTCAAAGGAGTGATGGGACAATCATTGGCACATATGTTTTTCAGAAAGTATCGCTGATGGTGATAACGAATGTGGTCATCCAGCTTGGTTCCAACAATCTCTTCCCTCGCATGAACATGGTGCAAATAGACAACCCACATGGCTATCAAGTGGCCAATGAGATGGTTTGAGCTTAGACTTTGAGAAAAGTATTTATCGTATGTGCAAGGATGCAGAGAGATTGAAGGTGAATGTGGGCAAGAATCTAGCCTGCAAATTTGGCTTCCACCTCACCATAGTAGCCCCTACGCCACGCGTCGTCACCTACAAGCACACACTTGCCTACATCCTGGAGGTCATTCTTCTCTCCCCACCACCCAATCCTTCCTTTGCTCAGGCATTGGATGGTTTGTAGGTGCTTTGGAAGCGGATGAGGGAAGAGTACGAGATGATGCTTTAACTGCGAACCCAGGCGCCGGGCTCAAACTTCATGTTCCGCCACCACTTTCTCTCTGTCAAGGACCTCAAAGTGGACGGCACACACCTATCAGACCTGGCAGCCACGGAACACCTCCACGAATCTCTCTCTTGCCTTCTTTCCCTGATTAAAGCACCTGAGTTCAGATACCATATCTTTCAATTTATTATTCTGATCCGCCATTTAATCTGAAAAGTTGTGCTTTGAATAAAATGTTTAGAACTTTCCCATTCTCATTTTAAAAAATGTGCTGGTTATTGGACCTAGCCATGTTTCCGTAAACAAAATTTGCTTTTGGAAATCAATATGCCATAATTAGCGTCATGAATAGTGAGGGCAAGGAACTTTGCAGACAAAATGGCGAATAATGCATCGGCATCTAACATGATGGCTGCTCTGGCACAGCTGGAGCACCTAGTTGACAGCAGCGTTCAGAACCAGGCGACGAAGAAGACGATGAAGGATATCATCCAGATGGTGGCCAAATACATCGATGAGACGAAGGCCGCCAACACAGAGCTGGAGAACCTCTACCGCCTTCTTCTGCCCAACATCGTTCCTGATTAACCCTGCTTCATGGATAATTAAGTGGTTAAGGGCATGCACTTGAAGACCTTTGTTGGCGTTGACGAGGAGATCAACTTAGGCCTTTATTGACCCCTCCAATCCTTTTTGTTTCATTACATTTGTTTCAATAAAATGTAAATAAATATCCTGGCCTATTGATAAATCTTTTGTCGCTTGCTTGCAACCTATAATCCCTTACTTTTTCAACTATCATTATTCCTGACATTTCCTTCTCATTTTAAGCAATAAATCTTTTGTTCCACCGAATTTGTGACAATTGAAAGACTCATTGCATTTGTGCAATTGGTACCAGAGCTGAAAACATTTGAACTAGACCCTAACTTTATTTATTGTTGAGTGAACATTTTTAAATGTCCGACCTCATATGATTGCAAAGGAAGTTGGAAAGGTGAAAGTGAATGTAAGACACTTTGCAGAAGAGAATGGCGAACACGCTGTCTCCTTCCAACATGCTGGCCGCTCTGGCAGCGCTGGAGCATCTGGTGGATGACAGCGTGGTGGATATGGCGAGGAGGCAGGAGATGAAGTCCATCACCAAGATGCTGGTCAAGTTCGTCAAACAGGCAACGGCTACCAACGAGGGACTGAACAACATATCGCGGCTTCTGCTGCCCCACATTGTTCCTGCTCATCTCAGCCTTCATGGAGATTAATGTAGTAAAAAGCAGGAAAATTCAGACAATCGTTGGCGAAGACGAAGAGATCGACTTCGGCCTCGATTGAAGCATCCTACCTATTTTTAATCTATCATTATCCCTATCTTCATATTTTGTCATTATCTATGTTATTTGCAGCTCTGCATTACAATTTTCTCCTCAATTTTGCATAGTAAATCTTTTTCCATTGAATTTGTGATGATTAAATGATACACTAAATCAAATCGGTGCCACCGATGCAATCGCTTGTTCTAAAACTGGAAGCATTTGGACATTTCAAAGCGAGTTCAGATGAGTGGGGGAAGCTGGAATAAAGGAGGTTGTTTTTTAGTTTAGAATTTTGTGTTTCAGTTGAGACACAAGCAAGAAGTAAGCTTCAGTATGAGCACGGAGGAGAAGCGAGGACCAAAGCATCAGGCCAAGTACTCGCTTGAGAACACCTACTCCGTCATCTCAGACAAGTTCACTTTCTGGAGTCCCCCGCGAGTCCTATCAGAGGTTATTCCGTATTCTTTTCGTTCCTTGTTTTCACAACACAATATGGCTTCAAGCTGAAAACTATGCAGCCTAGCCGTGAGGGAACGGAACAGGACAAGGAATTGCAAGTCCTTACGTCCAACTCCAAAGAGCCCGCCAACGCACAGGACTCAGACTCGGACATCGAGTTCCTTGTAGAATTTCCCGTATTGTTCCTTTTCCACAAAAGTTTTTAGCCCAAAGACGGATACTTTTTAGACTCCCTTCAGGGGACCCTTCAGCTTTTCGGAAAAGGAAGATGCGAAGAAGAATTTCCCCACTTTGTAACATTCTGACAGGGATATTTCTGTCATTTTGTGATTTAAAATAAGGCCAACAACATGAAAAATTAATTGACAGACAAGAAGCAAACGGCAAAGAACCAAAGAACAATCTGATGTTTCACTGATGACACAATTACGCATAATTTATGCAACAGGCGATTCTTTGCCTCCATAAGTAAGCATTGTTATCTTCTTCTCCAGATTAGCGATGGCACGCGGAAATTACGTGAAGGTTTGTTGGAAGAGGATCCACTCAAAGGATGGAAGTTGAGCTCGGTTCAGTACCTCCACCCGTTCACCCTTCCAGTTCTGAAGAGCAACTCTTGCCTGCCGAGAAAAGATTGTCCAAAGACGCTCTGCTGATGAGGAGGTAGAAGGTGGGCAGCAGGTAAGGGAGTGGAGAAAAAGGCCACCGACTCTTTCTTTGCATAACTGCAAGTCGCACAGCAGCAGGATGGTTCTGAAGGAGGCGTGAGAGAGATGCTTGAGTAGCCCTGGCAGTGCCGCAGAGTCGGTTCCAGTGTGGGGTGAAGTTGAGTAGTGGGTCCAGCCACACGCCCAGGTAGTTTAGCAGCACCACTCCACCTAACTCATGGCCTTGAAAGGATAGTGGGCGGGGGAGGAGGTGATGCTGTTGAGAGAGGCCCACGATCAGGACCTAAATCTTTCCAGGGTGTAGCTCTGTTAAGGCTTGGTCATGGCTATATCAGTCTGGGCGTCTACTGCTGAGACTTGCCCATGGCTTTAACGGTCTTGGCGTCTACTTGGAGGGCCAGAGTTTCAGAGTCCCCTCAAGGGCAGTGCGCTCCCAACCCTTCTTGATTTCTCTACGGGTTCCCAACTATCATCGATTTTTGCAGGCTACAATTAATGGATGCATACATTCAGAGACAAGTGACATAGGTAATACCCTAATTAAACAATTGGTATTACACTCACTCTTCAAGGCTCCCTTTTCACCTCTATTCTTAATTTCTTAAAAAAAATCATATATTTGCTTGGATGAGGCTAAGCGTCTAAGGTTACGCTTGGCAATGGGTATAGCGGGCTCCACGTTCACTGTTAATGTTACCATTTGCAGTTACATTATTAAAAACGTATAAGGCCTACTTTTACTACTGTTTCTTTTCCTTGCTATTGTCCCTTTTTGTTTTCATTTCTTGTGCGATAAATATCATAGCTTTGTGATTCTATCAGCAAAAACAGGTAATGGGTGTAATGAATGAATGATGCAAATGGAGCAAAGAAATTGATAGGAGAAAAAGGGTAAAACTAAATCATTGATGACATTGCCTTGCAGTGACAGAGCCCACCACTCTCTCCCCAATCAATTCTCCAAAATCATGTCCACACAGACTGATCTCCCAACTATCTGCTGCCGTCTAGCAGCATGTTTACTTACCTTATCTGTAATCAGCTCTTGAAGATCGAATTTTCTTAAGAATTATCCTCATATACAAATTTTCTAGTCACCATGCCTGAGGTGTTCATGAAGAAGTCCACTCCGTCCCGAATTTTCCATGTGAATTGGCAACACGAATGGATCAAGAAGGAAATGAATTCCTCCAGGAATGAGAAGGAGGCGGTGCTGAAGCTGAAGGCAAAGTTAAAAAGAAAAAAAATGGACGTGCACCTAATTTGCGACCTAAAATGTGCTGTCCGCATACACCTCTTCTCTAAGAAAAACTACTGCAATTCCACCCCGAATGTGTCTCCTCCACTGCCGCTGCCAGTTCCGCCACTCCCTGCACCACAAGAGGAGGACGGCTCAGAGATGGAGGATCGTTCCTCTCCTGCTCCGTCCTTGCCTCCCCATCCAGCGGTTTGTTGTGTTCCTGTGCTGTTTCTATGATTCCAGTTCAATCGGTCCTCAAGGGAGCGGAGGAGCTTGAAGAAGTGGAGGAGGAGGGCGAGGAGGCTAAGCTAAATCCGTGGTATGTGTTTCGTGGAAAGTTGTCAACAGCGGCGACAACTTTGCTCATGGCTGCTAAACGTATTCGTCACTCTTGTTATCTTCCCTTTCCCGATTTTTGGGGAAATTGATGGATGTGTCACTTTTGTAGCGTGTAAGATATGTCAAGTTTGCCGACACAAATTCGCGGAGGAGGATATTGAATCGCGTCTAGACTACTTCATTCATGAGTTGCACATACATGTGCTTACTCACATCAATCATCCTTCATACCCCTGCTTCAAATGCGAGGAGTTTGTTCTTTGACTGATGCTTGGGTCCATGGGCTCATCCGTTGTGGTTTGAGGTGCGACGTTGTGTCAAGCAATATAACCCTTCTATACGAAATGTGCAAGTGTGGAGAGCGGTTTTGTGAAGCCTGGCATGATGTGCGTGGTGAAATCTACGTCAAGATGGCCCAAGCGTGCTTCAACCGAGGCAAGAAGACCTAGCTGTCAATTTCTTTTCTTTCCCTCCTTGCTATTAGCAGCTTCTTGGTTCTCAACAAGAGGGTGCTCTCTGGCCCTGGATTACATCAACACTACATTTCTCAGCAAATCTTTCCATTCCCATAATAATTATAATTCGCAAATTAATTATTAGTTTGCTAAAAACATAATTATTTTTCCACATAATGATGGAGGAAAAATGGTGACACTGCTGAACTGGTAGCTATCCTCAAGGCAAGGCTCCAGATGGCCTTTGGGGGGTTACTAGGGTTTGCCCATGCCAGGCAGTCCTGATCAAGATCAATAGATCAGGACACTATGCCATCACCCCTATTAATCCATGACTCATCTTTCCGCCTTATGATGCTGGGGGGCTTTAGAGCCAGTAGGGTTAGGGTGGCGGAGTGGTCTAGTGGAAAAACTTGGCATTGGCCTAAAAGAGAGAAAGACTGCTTTGCCATCCTAACCCTTTTGCGTTTCCGTTCGCAATATTAAATTTTGTTAAAATGTTTTTTATCTATTTTTAACTAATTGGTACTATTAACTAATCGTTTTTTAAATTAAACCTTTGCAGTCATCCTCTTTGCAGAAAACTACGATAAATCACCACTTCAACATTGCAAATTTCGCATAATAAATGCAAAAAAGGGCCCGACCAATGCTGGCCAGCAGTGTTTCCAGGACTATTCAGTTAGTATTGCAGTGCGGTATTCTAATGTGGCCAGTTTTACAACAACCAGGTTAATGAGTATTAAGAAAGATTTTCGAAAGACTTTTAATTGCAGCTCTGTAGTGTCCTGGATAACGAGGTCGGCCCCCCCCCAAATAAATCCAAGCGCTCAAGAGTTATATGGACCAGGCAAGCTAGAAACCATCAACCAGCCAAGTATGAGCTTTGCGCATTGAAGTTATCTACCCTGGGCATTCCGTCCACACTAATATGGGCAGCCTAAAGGGAACTAAGCAGCAAAAGTTTGCTTATTGGATGGTTTATCTTGAAGCAACCAATGGGGGACGGTCGCGGGCATTAAAGGCTCATTTGATTGCTTATCAGCTAAATATTGGCCTCATTTCTTTGAGAGAGCAACAGGCCACAATTGACAGTTGCAGTCAATCTATTCTTTCCCGCTCATGTCCACTTGCATGGCCTTAAATTCGACTGGGCCAAAATCTAACCTTGGAGCTAGCAGGCTGCGTATAGCAAAGGAACTAGAGTCGGGAGGCATCAACCAACCTCTCTCCCTTCCCCCTTCCCACAGAGGGTCCCTGGGGGGCATGCTGCAAGGGCAGTAAGGGGCAGGTGACTGTTGCACATTCCAGCGCTGACCAGGGGGCGCTGTCGGCTGTCTACAGGGAATGCGGAGAGTTAGATAAAAGGTGGGAGCGAGGGCAGCAGAGGCACAATTGAATCGCAGAACCTTGCAGTGCTCAAGTCAGGCCAGCGTTGTTGAAGTCAAGTAAAGAGAAAGAAGGCAGCGTAGCCATGGCTCCGCCCATCCTAGATCAAGCCACCGGTTAGCTCCCTCCTAATTCTCTCCTTCTTTCTAGTCAGTAGCTGCAATATGACGCGGTAATAGTGGGCGATGGTGACGAAACATAGACAGCAGTAGATGATTTAGACTTGGTCATCGATGTCCAGGCAGCACAAATGAAGTTCTAACAGACGATAGATGCTTGAATAAGGGAAACAGCCACTGTCTTAGAGGATTGGCCAAGGATGTGATGATGAAATGAGAGTGAGAAATGAGGGCGTTTGAGGTGGCAACTCGGACAAGACGGTGACCAGCGTCGGTGTGGGAGAAGAGCGTCGTCGAGCCCGCGACGGAGCCAGCGATGCCATGCTCAAGGAGCTGGACAAGCTCTCCCTTGTTCATCCCCTCTCCTCCCTCCCCCAGCCTACTCAATCACACCCCATTGGTTGCAGAGCGCTCTTGCGGCCCGTCCCAGCATGGGCCGTGTGGGGCGTCCCATCCTGCTCATCGCCAACTACTTCCCCATCACATTTGCCAGCAACCAGCTCGTCGTCGCCCGCTACCACATTGACATCCGCCATCCCAAGAACCGAAAGCTCAGCCAGTAATACTCTCTTATCCCCCACCCCATCCCATCCTGAGGGCTAACTTGCGCCGGTTTTTCAGGGACGAAGGGCGCCAAATCTTCTGGAAGGTGGTGAAGGAGAACCTGGGCCCCGGCAAGCTCATCGAGAGTCCCTACAAGCTCGCCTACGACGGCAAGCACATCGCATATGCAGTGGACACCCTCCGCTTCCCCGACGGCACAGACTCCGGTTTCCTCTTTCTCTTCCCTCTCCTATCTATTCCCTCTTTCATCCTCTTTACTCCTCAGAAGCGGAATGATCTTGTAGGTGTCCTGGACGTGAAGGTGCCACTGGAGCAAGACACGAGGGCTGAGACGGACTGCAAGGTGGAGTTCAACCTCGTCAGCAACCAGGTTCTCTCCTAACCTCCTTCTTCTCCTCCGTTTCCTCTTGGGATGTCCGAGGAGTGCAGGTGAACCTGACGGACCTGAAGTGCAGCCGAGTGTCCTCGGAAAGCGGGAAGCTCAGCACGGGATCCATTCAAGCCATCGACATCATTTTCCGGTTTCAAACCTCTTCTCATTCCTTTCATATCGACTCTTGTGCAGAAAGTTCTAGATCACTGTAGAGCAAGATAGGATTGTGGGATAGCATTAAGATTTGAGTTGCTTTTGTAATTTGAACAGTTTCGGATGTATCCTATTGAACTTTAAAACAGCTACCAAAATTTTAAAAAAAAATTCAATTTCGGATTTGAGAACTTTATAAATTCCCCATATGAAAAACCAAAAGACCAACAATATCAGCATATCTAAGCTAAGAAACACAATATGTGGACAATTTTAAAACCCTATTTTTGCGCAGCCACAGGCCACCTACCACGAAGGGCAGGGCAGTCAGAGTTCCGTGGGCCGTAGGGCATGGGTGTGGAGGCCCTGGAGCGTAGCCTAGCATGCGAAGCATGCTAAGTGCAGTGCATTGAAGCTTTGCATTGCAGACAGCAGCTGTCATGCATGGCGATGGAGATGGCAAAGCACTTCTACCCGCACAAGAACAGCATCTTCCTGCTTGGTGAACAGGCACTGGACCTGGGCCATGGGATCAAGATGTGGATGGGGTTCCAGACCTTGGCCCTCCCTGCACTTCCAACAAGGCCCTCCTTAACGTGGACGTCACTCATGCCACTTTCTACAAGAAGGATATGCCCTTCCTAGTCTTCCTTGAGGAGGTCTTTGGCAGTGGCGGCGGTAGTGGGGGTGGTGGCTTCCATGGAGGACGTGGTGGTGGATGCAGCGGACTGCGAGTTGGAGGACGCGGCGGAGGCAATGGTGGTGGTCGCAGAGGAAGCTTCAGTGCCCAGGCCCTTAACCCTGACTCCATCCTCAATGCCACCATCATCTGCACCACCAACAGTGCCATCAAGGGCAAGGGCCTCCGCATCCGCACCCTCTACACCCACACCAAGAAGACCTTCAAGGTTCCTCCCCCTTCTTCTCCTCTCTCTGTCTGAAATGGCAATGGAAAGGGATTGAGGTGGTGGGGATGTCGGAGAAGCCGGCGTGTGAGATCACCTTCGATCTGGAGATGGAGCAGGGAATGCAGAAGACGAGGGTCGTCCAGTACTTTGACAACAAGTACGGCAAGCTTAAGTACCCACGCCTTCCCTGCCTTCAGGTTTTTCTGCCTCTTTCCTTCTTCTTACACCCATACGAGCACAAGTCACTATCAGTCCTAAAAACTAAGCCAAAACTGGCTAATTAAAACAGTTCAAGTTTTCCCCAACCAGAAAATAAAAAGCACCGTTGCAGGTGGGCCCGCCCAAGAAGGAGCTGTTCATCCCGCTGGAGTGCCTGCACATCGAGCACCCGCTCAAGTACAACGCCAAGCTCACGGAGGACCAGGTTCGCCCCTCCCCCCTCCTCTCCACCTCTCACAGCAAGCCCAATTCCCACAAAGGTATCCACCATGATCCGCTCCACTGCCGTGGACGCGGAGCAGCGCAAGAACAAGGTGATGGGGATGGTGAAGGACGCGCGCTTCGAGGGGGATCCCTTCCTCCGCAGCTTCGGCCTCGCCCTCAACGTGTCGATGATCAAGCTCTCCGGACGCGTCCTCCCCCCGCCCAACATTCAGTACAAGGGCTCCGGGCCCGCCTCCTATGTGACGCCTCGGGACGGGGCCTGGCAGACGGCCGGGAAGCAGCTGCTGAACCCCCCGACTGACTTCAAGGAGTACTCCATCATCGCCGTGGCCAACCCGGAGCGCGACCAGCAGGCCCTCGTCAACTTCTGCCAGCAGCTGCACAAGACCGCCACCGGCATGGGCTGGCCCATCCCCGCCATGCCCCGCATCGTCAAGTACGCCCGCAACGTCCGCGACGTCGAGGACCTCTACAAGAATGTCATCGCCAAGTTTGCCGCCAACAAGAGCCGCTGCGACCTCGTCATCGTGGCCATGCCCGGCCGGGACTCCGCCGGCTACATCTCCATCAAGCACGCCTCCGACATGGAGACGGGGGTGATGTCCCAGTGCATCCTGATGAAGACGGTGCTCAAGATCAACCCCACAACCTGCATGAACATCCTGTTCAAGGTCTGTGCCAAGCTCGGCGGCATGCCGCACTGCCCGCAGCCGACGGAGGCGGTGGCCAAGTTCATATTCAAGAAGCCAACGCTGGTACTGGGCGTGGACGTGAGCCACCCGATGCTCCAGGAGGCGGAGTCCAACCTGCCCTCCATTGCCTCCATCGTGGGCTCCGAGGACTTCTACGCCATGTACTACGGGGGCTCTATCAAGGTGCAGCGGACGAGCCAGGAGTCCATCGTCTACCTGGTGGACGAGATGAAGGAGCGTCTCGTCGCCTACTTCAAGGCCACCGAGAAGAAGCCAGAGTGCATCATCATCTACCGCGATGGCCTGGCCGAGGGCCAGTTTGAGGCCGTGATGAAGGAGGAGATCGCCGCCGTCCGCCGCGCCTGCCTCAACCTCAAGGACACCTACAAGCCCACCATCACCTACGTCGTTGTTCAGAAACGCCACCACACCCGCCTCTTCAGCAACCAGCCCAAGGACCAGTCTGGCTGCTCCAAGAACATCCCCCCCGGCACCTGCATTGACACTGACATCGTCACCCCTGATGCCTTTGACTTCTACCTCTGCAGCCACTTTGGGATTCAGGTATCATCCCTTCCCTCTCCTCCTTCCTGCCTTAATCTCCTCCGCCTTGTCAGGGCACCTCGCGGCCCACCAAGTACTTCGTGATCATGGACGAGAACAACATGAGCGCCGACGAGCTCCAGTCCATCACCTACAGCCTCTGCCACAACTTCGTCCGCTGTCCCCGCGCCGTCTCCGTACCAGCCCCTGCCTACTACGCCGATCTACTAGCACAGCGCGCTTGACTCCACCTCAAGCATCACATGTTCCTCTTCATATCTACATCCCCCTCTCCCTACCACCACAAACACCCACCCCTGACAAAGAGTGAGAGGGATTGTAGGGGCATCTCGGACAGCTCGAACGGGACGCAGCCGATGCCACTGGTGCGCTCGGGGGCCTCCGGCAAAGAGTCCTCATCAGCCCTCCAGACGCAGTGCACCCGCTCCTCTCTCGATGAGGCCGTCCGCGTCTGCCCCGACATGGCCAACAAGATGTACTTCGTCTAGCCCCCTCCATCTCTATCTTTTGGGGCCTTTCTTCTTCTCTCTCTCTCTTAAGCAGTCAGATTTCCTGGAGCCTACCATTGCATCTGAATTTGTGGCCTTCTGCTATCGCTACTTCCCAGACCGCTGTTTTTTTCTATGACACTATCAGCTTGTCCATGTTTTAGAGGCCCAGTTGAATGCAAACCCTTTCTGGCATTAGTTTGTTCCCATTTTAGCCGCGCTTCTGACTGGCGTTTTTGTTTGATTAGCGTTCTTGCCTCATGCAGCTGCCATGCTTACATGCCGATGCCAAGATTCCGGCCTTTTCATCTCCTTCTTGGAGCACTTATCTTGCTCCCATTTCGTAGCATTTTCTTAGCCAGCTCGTTGCAATTTTGCTGGCCACTTTTCGTTCCCAACAATTGCTGCCTTCCTATTCGCTAGCTACGCTCCTTTTCGGAAGACACTTCCCGTTCAATTCTCACCACATGCAACCTATATAGCTAACACGTAAAGATGCTAAACACTCGTGCAACAAATGTTTTTCACTGCTAGTATGTAGGAAGGAAGGGCGTCCTGCCATACTCTCTGGTCGCAGGGGCAACCACCAACTCTCTCACTCAAACGCTGCTTTTGCGTTGAAAAGCCTTCACGTTTTTCTTTCATCCAAGATGCCAGCAGAAAGTGGGCAAGTGTAGCATCGCCTGGAGGCTGAGACTGGCGAGGTCGACCCCAAAAAAACCAAATTTCAAGTTTGTTGAAAAAATTTTCAATCCGACCAATTCCAACGACTGATTCTCAAGCGATTGCAGTTATGCTAAAAATTAAATGCTTGAAATTCCAATACATCAACACGGCTGCTAGTTAATTTGCATAGTGAAGGTAGTATATACTCTTCTGCTGACAGTGAATCATTGGCAAAACTGTGACTGGTAACTGAAGAATAGATATACAAAAAGGGAGAAAAATCGATCATAAGATGTGCATTAAACAATGTCATCGATATCATCATAATTGAAGATCTCCTCTGCCGCGACCCAGGCCCCAGGGCCCACCAGCCAAGCCGGGGGTTGCCCCCAAGCCCCAGCCCCCTCTCCTACTTCCTCCTCTTCTCCTTCCTCCTCTCCACCCGCCCCATCGCCTCCAGGGATCAGGATGATGTCATACACATCACAAAAGCGGATGCCGTCCTCGAAGCTGATTGGATCTCCGCCTCCGTAGTCGTCGATGGCCCGTGGGCCTTGGGTGGGCCAGCCAGGATCCTCCTCATCCACATGCCAGAAGGGCGCCCCCTTCAAAAGCCCCCCTTGGTTGTGAATGTATTGGTGAATGAATGGTGAATGATTAACAATTCCCGCCCAGATGGAGTCAGCGCTGGAGGCGTCGGGGTGGCGCAGGCACTTGAGGAGGCGGGATAGGTAATCCAGGGTGGCGTTGGTGCGCTGAATGTAGCGCTCTGCCTCCGTGTCAGCCATGTGCTGGAAGGCTTGGCGGAAGATGTGTGTGGCCGTCCCGTCCATGTCGTTGTATGCCTTCAGGAAACCCTCAAAATATCTCCTCTTTTCAACCCAAGACAGCAGTACAGCAGCAGTACAGCGAGAAGCTTCGCCACTGTCCAGGCGCGGGCCACGGAGCGCTTGTCATCAGTGACTGGGGCATTGAAGGTTGTGCCGTGGTCGGCAAATGTGCCCAGCCCGGTGTGATTGAGGATGCCGTAGGCGAGCCAGACGCCGCTGCCCAACTCCTTCTCTCCCATCTGAACACCACCCTTGAATGCTGTGCCAAGGAAAGCAACAACTTACTTCAAGTTTAAGGTCGCCCAGATCAGCGAGGTACTGGATCCACTCCTCAGCCAATTGGACCACTCCTCCCATTTCTATTGCTTCTTCTCTTATCCACTATCCAACCGCTTCTCTTTCTCTGCTCAGGTTGGACATTTTCAAATGATTCCATTGTTAGAAAAAAGATTGCATTGATGCAGTGTCTTTTTATCCTCACAAATTCGATGGGACAAAAGATTTATTGCAGGGGGGGGGGGTGGGGGGGGGGGGGGGTTTTTTCTGATGCCGGGGGGCTCGATTTTTTTCTGTGTTTGACCTCCTTTTTTTTTCTTCGGGCGCTGGCGTTTTTTTTTCTTGTTTTTACATTTCTTTTTTTTTTTTTTTTTTTTTTTATACATTCAAATAATCACCAATACATGAATTATTTGAGTTAGTAGATTTTTTTGCTATTCAGCTCCTGTTTAAAGCAAGGGGAGCAAGGGCTATAGAAGTAAAGCATATTGGAAATGAATCACTTGTAAATGTAACATTTTAAAATGATGCATTTGTAAATAATTTGTAAAAAAAAATGATGCTTCATCAGACTTCATAAACATTAGGATAAACTTATAAATTTTGAAAAGAAGAAATGTTATCAATTTCTACTTGGTGATGATGAAAAAGACACCTAGGAGATCCGAGTAGGGGATGCCATCCTGCTCTTCCACATGGTCTTCTCCATAGTCGGCCAGGGCCCCTGCTCCCTCAGTCAGCCACTGCTTGTGCCAGAAGGTCTCGCCCTTAAACAAAGCTGGAGCTGGCATTTTGGTGGCTAATAATTTGAAGAATGAATTTTAACTTGAAGAGAAAAAATGTATGCCTAACCATTTCATTCCAGATGGAGTGGGTGGCTTTGTTTGTTGTCATAGCACTTGAGGAATGTCAGTAGGTGGGCAAGGTAATTGTAGGAGATGGCCATCATGTGTTTGTAGTGCTCCTTTCCATTGCTGAAAGGCTGATTGTTGAATTGATGCTGAAACATTGGAAAGGTGATGGGTTGAAGGTTATTGCATGCCGCGATAGACCCCTTCAAACACATTTATTTCCCCCACCTTCTTCCCTTCAGAAGGGAACATTACAGCAATCAGTTTGCTAATGGTCCAGCCACACACTTCACGAAGCTTCTCCTCGCTTGCTGGTCCCTTGAAGCAGCTGCTGAACTCCAGGAAGGGCTTGGAGACCTGCCGCGTGAGGCTCCCGGTGAACAGCAACTTGCCGTAGACCTCCATGTATGCCTCACCATTGATGCCGCTCAGCTTTTGCTCCCCCAACTGCACACGAGCCTTACAACCTTTGCCTAAGAAAGCACCAGCCAACCACTAGGTGCAGATTGGCCAGCTCTGCAAGCTTCATGAGCCAGTACCCAGCCAGATTCACCACACTTTTCTCTTCCATCATATATTACCCTCACTCAAGCTTGGCTCCAAAAATATGCTTCTTTTTCAGCGCATATACTCAAGCAACTCTTTTAACTTGCATACACTCAATGCGTTGGTGCTAATTTGAATGATTCTTTGCCTTCCAGGTATTCAATGCTTTATTGACATTGGCTTAGTGTTGGCGCAGCTCAGCAATAAATGTTCATGTAATATTGTTATGTCTTCTCTTCAACTTAGAAATGGCAGTACGAAATTGCTGATGCCTTTTTTCTTGTTTAAAATAGCATGTAAAATAATAAATGAACATGTAAACTTTTTGTACTATTTGTGATAAAGTAAGTATGTGATCAGTTTTCCTATGCGCTGTTCTACGTTTAGTAAATATTAAATGATCTATATACTGAGACTTAGCCAGAATTACTATAATATAATCAAATTCTGGAATCAATTCAATGCCAAATAAGGCTTATTTTTGAAACACACCCACTCTCACATTACATGTTATTATTCTTTTGACAACACCAAGTGTGTGAGAAAAAAAATTGAGGGTGAAGACCAGTACCTAGTCTGGCCTTTGTCAATGCCATAAAACAAGCTGTTCAAAAGGGAGCCACGTCACAGACACAAAGAATGGAATCAGTCACGGAGCAGCATATCATGTTGAACTCCTAGAGCCAGATGACGTCATCATCCAGGTGGAAGGGCGGCGGATATTGGCTGCGCTTTAGCTTGTCCAGCACCACCACAGACTTGTCCAGAAAGAATGAGCCCACAGCCACCGCAGGAGCTGGCAGGGAGGCTGAGACCGGAGAAGGATGGAAGTTGGTGGCCGCTGCACAATGCTTCCTTGCTTGCTTGGGGATGGAGGCTCCAGCAGCAGAGGCCGGGGCAGGGGTTGGAGGATGCAAGGCTGCGCCCACAGAGTGTCAAACGTCTGCCTGCCTGGAGCCCAAGGCCGCAGAGCGTCGAACACCAGCCCGCCCGGAGGCCAAAGCCGCACCCCCGGAAGAGGTTGGATACAAGGCAGTGGATGAAGAAGCCATGGGGTGGATTTGCTGCCCACCAGACCGCTGCGGAGGAAGGAAGGAGGCAGGCCCAGGGCCAGGAACGGAGGAGGCTGCCGACAAAATGCCCTCCGGCAAGGCATCCAGCACCGTTGACTCCAAAGGGCCCAGCTTGGGGAGAAAGGGAGACAGCGCCGCAGCCGCCAGTGGTTGCCCCAGGTGCACACCCAGGCTGCCCGCCAAGATGCTCTCATTGCCAGAGAGAGGCACCAGCCCCAGCAACTTCTCCAAGGCCGCCATGTTCAATGTCTGGTGCTGCACCACCTCTGTGTCCACTGGCCCTGTAACCATTAAGACCCCAGTGCTATAAAAGGGAGGACCAGTAGGGAACCAGCAGCAGTGCAATCAAGGATGGAGGCCAGGGAGGCCTGGGTGATGTTGTAGTCCACCAGTGGGATGTCACGCACTGCAGCCACCATCGGAAGAGATGAGGAGGACAAAGAAGGAGGAGGAGATCCTACGGCCTCCACTGCAGACCCTGCAGCAGCTGCTGCACCCATCGCCCCTGGAACTGCTGCCAGTGCTGCTCTGCCTGACAAAGACGCCACTCCAGTGGCCAAAGGGCAAGGCTGATCCTATGCCATTGTCACTGAACAACAGCTGGATCAACTCCTTGGAATCATCATCCTAAAAGACAGAAGATTGGAGAGAAGAAGAGGGGCAAATGACACAAAACTGGGCAGAAGTTCATGAAGTCTCAGACGATGTCCTGAATCACAGTCAGGTCTGGCTGCTCACCTATGACATTTATCATGCTGCCAACAAGCAAATAATAGGTATGATAATTAGTCCAGCTGTCTGAAACAGATTAAAATAAGACACACAACTGGGAGATACACAAACAGAGGAAAGGATTAATGAACCAAGAGGACCCAAAACTACCTGTTTACATGCGTTTACACACATTATCTTTAATCAGTACTTGAAGCTTGAGTTTTCTTCTGAATTGTCCTCATATCCTAATCTTCTATTCACCTTCATCATGTACCTGGAAAAAGGCATTAAGAAGGTGCAATGGCACCACAAACTGGTCATGAAGGGTGGCTCCATGAAGGAGCAGGTGGCAGTAAAGAAGCTGAAGGTCAGGTTTCCCAGAGACATGACGCTGCACCTCATGTGCAACATTGACTGTGCTGTCTGCTGACACCTCTTCCCTAAGAAGAAATACTGCCATTCCTCCCCGCATGTGGATCCTCCGCTGGCACTGCCAGCGGCTGTCCCTGGACCACATCAACCTGCGGTTTGTTGTTATCCTGCATAGTTTCTATGATTCCAGTCCAATCGATCTTCCAGGGAGCGGAGGAGTTTGGGGGAGTGGAGGTGGAGAGCAATGAGGAGGATGGCTCTGGGATGGAGGATCATTCCTCTCCTGCTCCGCTTGTCAATTGAAGAGCAAAATTAATTATATTGTTGTGCTATTTAGCTAAAAAGTTTTAGTTAGGACTAGTACTGAACAAGTATATGGCACAAAGTGCAATAGGTGACTGCGGAGTATATTCCCCCTTCCACACTCACCTGTAGCAGATGCCAACATTTGAGGAATGTTTTCATTGCATGGGTGAAAATTTTCTCTTAAAAGGGTACGTCTGTGGTTTCTCAGCTATTTTCAAAAGTAAACTCAGATTCAGAATTGACATGTATGACTTGTGAATCAAAAAAACAAATACTTCTATACAATTCACAGCCATTCAGCTGCTACTGCTTATTGATGCTATTGGCATGCATGAAAGTTTGTCACTCAAGAGGGAAAGTCTGTGGTTTCTCAACCATTTTCAAAAGTAACCACAGATTTAGAACCGGTATATATAACTTGTGAATCAAAAAACAAGTCTTTTGTGCAATTCTCAACCATTCAGCTGCTACTGATTATTGGTGCTATTGGCATGCATGAAAGTTTGTCACTCAAGACGGAAAGTCCATGGTTTCTCAACCATTTTTAAAAGAAAGCACAGATTTAGAATCGGTATATATGAATTGTGAATCAAAAAACCAATGTCTTGTATGCAATTCTTAGCCGTTCAGCTGCTAATAATTATTGATGCTATTGGCATGTGTGAAAGTTTGTCACTCAAGAGGAAAAGACTGTGGTTTCTCATCCATTTTTCCAAAGTAAGCACAGATTTAGAACCAGCATACATGAATAGTGAATAAAAAAACTCAAGTCATGTGTGCAATTCTTGGCCGTTCAGACGCTATGGAAGAAAATGGTAATTTTTGGGAAAAAGATTGTCCTACTCAGGAAAGAAATGTTTCTAAGTGTCCGGTACCAGCTCCACCCCCCAGGATCCAAGCGGCACATTTTAGCTTTCAGGAAAAAAATGTATGTCCAGATTGGTTGAGAATTCACCCATGCCCAGCACTTGCAGATACATATATATACATATATATGAGGACAAAAGTTGAGTAACCTCTATAGACCATGGAGTGGCCCTTCGGATATGCAATTTTTTAAAAAATTGTAAATAAATTTATCACTGTCATGGAAAGAGACACTGGCATTATGAAGTTTTGGTCATCTAGAAACGGTTTTGTAAAGTAAGAGCAGCAGCCTGGGCTCGTTTGATGAGTACTCGGTGTACGGATCGTGTAAAAATGAGCTCAAGAACCATCCTGATCCCTGGGGGCGATGGGGCCAAACATTATCTGGCTTGGCCATGGGTTCACCACCCTACTGAAGCCATTGGTGTTTCACTCACTCTTCAAGCCTCCACCCATCTCCTCCATTCTCAATATTTGTGTGCAGCTAGAAGTCCCTAGATTGCAGCATATCAAAAAAATGCTCTCTTTGCATTGCTCAAGTGTTGATGTCTCAACTCAAAAAAAAATGGGAAGTTAACAAGTTTAAAAAAGTTGTGTGATAAAACTAGCATAGCTTCATCATTTTCAATGTATAATGGCGCTCAGTTAGTACATGGGAAGAAGCAATGTAAAATGATAATCATTCATGATGAAAGGATGTTCTAAAAAATGTAATCATTTATAAAATTGATCAGTTCTAAACAGTGCATCATAACGTTTGATCAGTTCATACTACAAAGCAATTGAAAAAGTTAGCATACTAGGAAAAGGTAGCAATGGAAAAAGTAGCATAGGTAGCATATGAAATCATTATAAAATATTCATTCATCATTAGATAAGGAAAAGGAAACAAGAAATCTTTGGAACCATTCAAAAACATGTTTCAGACTGGAATTATGTTGACTATTGGAAAAAATATAAAGCGATTTATAAAACTAATTTACTGAGATTGATATAGATTGTAAAATAAGAATGGGAGTAGGTGGATTGAAGTGTGTGGGGTATGGAGGGAGGGGTAGTGGAAGGAGATGGATGGAAGGGGATTGAAGTGTGTGGGGGTGGAGGGCGGCAGTGGAAGGAGAGGGATGGAATGGAAAGGTAGGGGCTGGGACCTTAGATGATCAGGGTATCGTAGTCATGGACATCAAAGACGGAGTTGAGGCTGCCCTCCCGGCCAATGTAGAGCCTGCGCGGGAGCAGCGTGGCAAAGCGCCAGTGCTGTGGCATCCAGGCCATGATCCCTTTCAAGTCATTACTCTTGTCAGGATTGTTCTGGATGGTAGGGGAGAAAAGAGGATACCGCCTGCGCCCACATCTCCTTCAGGTCCTTCCAGTCCTGGCAGAGACACGGCGAGGCCCGCGCCTCGTCCCACAGACAGCCGATCATGTTGGCCAGGAAGTAGTGGAGGATGAGGATGTCACGTCGGATGGCTGCTGTATCCACCACCCGTGCCCCCTTCCCACACTGAAGATGACGAGGGCCTTGCCATACCCCTCCTTGAGCCAGTGGAGCAGATCCTGAACAAGGCCTCAGTTTGGAGCATGATAGATCAAGCTTGAATGTGTCAACTGTGAAGGGAACAGGGGACAGTGTAATGAGTGAGGGTATGAAAGTGAAGAAGGCAAACCGCTATGGCATAGCAGATGCTCCAGAGGGCCGGGTTGGAGTAGTCGTTGCTGTACAGGATGGGGTTGGCATGGGAGGTCTGGCTCCAGCAGCTCATAGTCTTGTCCCACCCATCCTCCCCGTTCTTTCCCTTCTTCAGGAGGAAGAGCCACCTGCTGATCAGCGGGCTTCCATCGAGCTGCCCCACCACATCCTCACCAGTCCACTCAAAAAAGTGCAACCTATGCTCATGCATATGCTCAGGAGGTCAATGGAAGTAGAAAACGGTGTGCAGATTGAGAGAGGAGCTAACCCGGAGTTGGTAGGCCTTGGACTTATTCAGCAGCTTGACCAGGAAGCAGTACGCCAAGCTGTGGATGTCCAGAGGCTGAGCTGCGACCATTGCCTTGCTAGGAGTTAGGGTGGGTGGAGAAAGAGAGCGGTGTAGCAAATGAGGCTGAGTTGGGAATATGGTAGAGTGGGGTAGAGTGGGGTCAGATGGGGGGTGCTGGGAAGAGGTGGGAAGGATTGTAAGCAAGCGCTGGGATCTGCTCTGAGCATTGCGCGAGGCCTGGAGTGTGGAGGCTACTGGCTTATGCTGTTCAGCTGTTCAACACCAAATCATTGTTTGAGTGAGTGAGGTGGTGTTGGCCTTTGAGACCAGAGAGGATGGCAGGACACCTGCACCAAATTCGACAATCTGCCTACCTCCTTTGGGACCGTCTGGAAGGCCTTGTTCGATTTTGCAAATTTGAGAATAGATGATGCAATGAGCGATAACAGCAGTCTTTTCACCCACTTTCAATCATCACTCAAAGCAATTGCAAAGAAGTGAGTTGGCAGGAGGAAAGCAGAGTGGAGGATGCAGTGCCTGAACTGGAATCCATCGAGAAGCAGCTCACCTGCCTTTCTAATGCTTTGACTGGTCCTTTCTTTACTCAAATTGCAACTCTGTTATAGCACCTTTAACTTCCTTGAGCTAAGTTAAACCAGTTCTGAAAGACTCGAGATGGTCCATTATCCATTCCTCTATTGAGAAATGAAGTTTCTCACATACCAATGAAATTGTGCCACCATCCAAGGCAATTTAGTTATCATCTCTGTACTTCTACATTATTGACAGCAGCATTTAATTTCCATGAGAAACATCGTGCAATATGTGCCATGTGGTGAAGGGTAATATTATAAATTAACAATCACTTTTGCAGGATGGACAGCTAAAATCAGGCCTAATGTCCAAGTAGAGGAGGAAGAAGCAGTGAAAGATGAATTGAACAAGGCATCATTCACCGCCAACTCTACAAAAAGTACATTCCATGCCTTCGCTTAACATACACCAACTAGTTTTTTTTAATATGTAGTTCTTATTGTGAGTTTGAACATTAAGTTTTTGAGTGATTAGCAAAGATGGAGAAACAATTGGACATACCAATTACATCCGCAGCATAATTGATTGATAGCCATGTTTGAGAAAAGCCGGGGGCAGAAGAAGCAAGAGAAATGGGTGTCAAGAAAACGAGGGGATGTGGGAGTCCTTCTTTCAACCCCTTCCTCCTCTCACCGCCGCCACCTCTACCACCCGCTGCTCTGGAAGAGGCCTTTCGGAATGAGGCTGCTCAGCCAGGTCATCTGCCACCCGATTTGCAACCTCCAGCTTCACTCAACCACATTTGCATCCATTGTTTCCTTTTTCTTTCAGTCCATTGATTTGTCAAAATGCCTTGGGTCTTTGGGGAAAGAAGGTGAGGGAGCTAATGCTTGTAGGTGTCAGCACTCACCTCCCAGCTGGAGTTCAGTGTTTTGCTGGATGAGGAGGGAAAGCAGCAGCATTGATTTCAGCACCAGCTTCAAGCCAGTGCTGAGCATCAGCTAACACCCATTCCAGTATCCCAGCCTTCTTCCAGCCTTCTATAGCACCCCTTTAGATAAAAGTTGATGTGAGGAAGAACTGTTGGTGTCTGAGCTGCCAGTGCTGGCCCCGCTAGAGGGCCTCTACCACTGAGCCATTGTCTGCCATACATGCATCCGACAAGCATATGTCAACTTCGTCAACATCGGTCTCCATTCTTCTCTTCTGGGGGAGGGGAGTGGCCACAGTCATCCAGCACCATTCACTTTGCCAGGCAAGACGGGCCTGGTGGAGAAGATGGAACTGAAGGTGCTGAAACAAAAGCACTGCTGCGCGCCCGCCTTCACCATTCCCTTTCAACTGGAAGGTTAGCTCAAACTATTTTCTTTCATTCTTCCAGGGACTTTGGTTTGTCAGGCATGGACTCTCGTGATCTGGTGTACAACCTTGTCAAGGCCTTTGAGCAAGCCTTCAAGCCACCTGCTCCTGTGCACTTTACCCAGCCTCCATCTTACCTGTTTCACTCAGAGCCCATCAGTCCACTGAAGGTTGCGCTGCAGCTGCTGCATCTGCGTCAGTGTTGGGATGAGTTTGGGCAGAGCAATACTCGCATTGTCATCTATCTGGTCGCCTGCCAGCCCCTCATCATCTCATTTCAAATCGGTAGCCTCTTCTCTCCTCTTGCTATTGCACTAGTTGATGGAGAGACTGGTCTGTAGCTTCAAGACACGAGAGATTGCTGGCCCCTTGGCACGTCAACAGCAGCACAAAGCTGCTGCCAAGACCTCACATCTAGCCTCTTGCCATTAGCCTCTTTTCTCATGGCTAGCCCTTATAGCCCTCAACTATTTCAATCAGTTGGGCAAAGAAAATGAATGAGAACTATTTTCCAGGAGGCTGGATGGCCCAATTAGCGCTTTCATTTTCCTCCTCATTTCATTGTGTGTTGTGATGCTTGTTTATCTTTTCCATTGAGTATGTTTCTCTGTTGGCAGTCATTGAGCAAAATGGAAAGGAGGTATTGCCATAGCCTGCAATTGCTTGACAAACATACCACCTTGTGCATGCCCAATTATGCGAATCTATCAGGAATAAGATCGACTGAGAGACAAGATAATTGCAATCTGGACTTTAGCCACACGAGAACAAGACATCAAAGACGTCAGTAGGAGTGACACCAAAAACTTTATTGGTAGAAAATATGCCCACCTGGAAACGTAATACCTGATCAATTGCCAAGAAGGAACCCAAACAGAGAAATAGCGCAACTGAAAGCTGAGGGAATGTTAGCTGTATAGGGGCTAGATGGAAGACTAGGATGAAGGTTGAGAATGTCATGCATTTGACTGAGGTTGAGCTCACAGCTCGGAGGATCCCATGTGGGAGGGAGGGAAGGAGGGAGTGAAGGAGGGAGTGTTGAGTAGGGAATGGAGGTTGGTGAAGTTGGTGTGGAGGGCCTTCTACAAATCATCTGTCTGCTGCGTCCCCTCCGTCTGCTCCATCTCCTCTGTCGTATTCTTGGCCATAGTGGCCTTCTTTGCTGTTTTCAGCCGCTCTGCAGATCAATGTTATTAGGCCTATTGACCACATCAGAATTGATGTTAGTTGGTAGAACAGGGAAGGGTCGGATTCTTGGCGGCCATGGCATCCGTGGACGGCTTGTTGTTGAAGTAGTCCATGGCAGTGCGCCGAGACAGGTAGCTCAGCTTATGTGGCATTCGCTGCACAACACTGACGGTTTCTTTCCCTAATCCGCCACCATTCTCCACCTACAGTCATCCTGCTGTCTCTAAAGGACTGGTAGCTATTGCCAGAAGCTAACGTTGGGGTCTTAGGGCCACCGTGGGGTGCCAGGCTTAAGGCATTCTGACAGGTTCCTGGGAAGAGATGATTGCAACCCATCTTCTGTTCCCCCCTTAAGCAGCCTTCAGTCGTCAGGTACTGCAAGAAAGCACATTAGCGATTTCTTAGCTGGGACTGGGAAAAGGAAGAAAGCATTTAAAAACCTTTTAGCGTGGCATGGGATAGTGTGGGTAAAGGCAACTGAGCAATACTTGTGTGGGCTACAGAGCCCCAGCACCATGGCTGGATGGGAGTGACAAGCTGGGAAATTTTGCAGTGGCAGGGTGCTTGGAGCAAGGATGTCAGGAAAGGGCAGCAAAGTAGAATGTGGAAAAGAATGCATACTGCACGTGCAGTTTAAGGAGCCTTGACCCTGAATGATGAAAGTTAGAGAGGCAGAATTAGCACTCAATTTTCCATTCCAACCAGCACTGATGTCCATGCCCATGTCAATCAAATTTCAATGATAATTCATGTTTTTGAATTAGAAATGCATGATTTTGAGTTTCAACTGCAGAAAGCTGAAGCACAATGGGAAAGAAAGATGATCTGAAGTGGATGATGGAGTCATTGATTCACAAATACCAAGCAACTGACAGCAGCAGCAAGGACAGCAGCTCTTCCAGCGAGGACGAGAACAAGAAGAAGAAGAAGAGGTGAGAGAAGGCAATGAGAAAGGCCTTGAAGAAGAAGCAAAAGGAGGAAGATGCAAAAAAAGACAGAGTGGTTTGAGAGAGAGCAAGCAGAAGCTGAGCAGGCAGAAGATGCAGCACCCGGCCAGACTGCTTCCAAGAAGAAGAAAATGAAGAAGAGGAAGAAGAGGAAGAATTTGGTGGAGGATGAGGAATCTGTAGCTGATCAAGAAGAAGCTGCCTACCATTCGCCTTCCAAAAAGGAGAAGAAAAAGAAGAAGAGGAAGCTGGATGCAGCGGGACTTCCAGAGCCTCGAGACAGTGTGCTGACCAAAGTGAACGTCCTCCACGAGTCTTCAGCTGCTCTTGCCAACCCAGCCTACATCTATGGTGGCTACAGCAAAGCAGAGCTACACAAGATATATGTTGGTTCCACCATCTTCTTTTTTCAGACTCAAATTTGAGAGACAGTTTCCAGAACTAACTGGTGATGAAGCAGTATCCAGAATGGAAGAAGGGCAGTGGAGAATTGCTGTCCCGCAAGAAGCAAAACTTGAAGCAGTCACTCATTTTGCAGCAGGCTAATGATAAGGGTCAAAATTAAAGTTTTGCAGACGCTGCAAACACTTCCAGTACAAAGATGGGCAGATCTACTTCCACAAGAAGAAGAAGGACAGCAACTCAGACCTGGGCGTTGGATGCTGGACCCTCTGCATCTGACATGAGGAAGTCTACAGCTATCTACAGGTGCTCTGCATCCTCAATCTTCACCTGCCAACCTCAATTAACACCGCTCAAAGAGCACTCACGCGCTGACGCATCTACAGTTCAAGCCCATGTTGCAGGCGTTGAAAGATTTTCACTGGCCCACAATGCACAAGGACATCCGTTTGTTCCTGCACTGCTGCGATGGCTGCCAGAGAACCAATGCCCCAGCCATCTACAAGCCCCGCCTCAAGTTTGTCTCCCCAACTCAAAACTATACTTACCTTGCAGCTATAACTTAAACTAGTCATAATTGAAATTCAAATAACATAGCTATTTTAAGTTATGGTTAACATTAATCAAAAATAACGACTGAATTGAGTCATGTCATGTTATGAAAGGGAAATTGATAGGCCTGTAGTACCCTCTCATTGCATCTGCGATCACTGGGTAATGGACACAACGCCGTACAAGCCCAATGGAAAAGGGTTCAAATGCATCTTCACGGCCGTCTGTACACTGAGCAAGGTTTCCCTAACCTGTCCCACATTTGGCTTCCCTTACCCTCAAGTCAGCTATTTGAGCAGAAGTTTTTTGGCACTATGAAGAGATGCACTTCCAAAGAGATCGTGAAACAGCTCCAAAATTTGGTGTCATCATTTGGAGTGCCGCAGATACTACAGGTTGCCTTTCAGCTCTCTTTGAATGTCCTTCTAAGTGTGCTGTGACTTCTAACAGTGTGATAATGGAACCGAGTTCAAAGGCGATGTTCTCGAATTCTGCCAGTTCCTAGGCATCCAGATTTGCAACTCTTCCCCCTACCACCCTGAAACCAATGGACTGGCAGAGAAGTCCTCAATTTTACTTACCATCATTCAATCCTTTCCTCAATCAGTTGAGTATTTCAGTGCAAATAAATCGGTGAAGAAGATGCTCAACAGGATGTGGCCTATTGACACGGTGCCTGTAGTCAATGGAGGAGATGGCTGGCCCTGGCAACAACACCTCTATTTAGTGGTCTTGGCTCTCAACACAAGCTACCAGCTCTCCATCAAAACCAATGCCCACGCGCTCACATTCCAGCAGGAGGCGTATTTCCCCAACAACAGCATCGACAGTACTCAGAAGCTGGTTCCATATTCTTCCTATTCCTAATCCTAATGTGCCTCTACCCAGACTAATGATCCCTCCAGGCCTACGCGGCGAATGTGGAGGTGGATGGAGGAGTGGTGGAGGAAGGCCAGGAAGATGTCACAGCCGACAAGGAGCTGGAGACCATCCGGTAACTGGGAGTCATGGACTGGGGTGACCTGACAGACAGCGGGAATGACGAGGACAAGGATGCCGAGCAGCCTGCCGAGGATGATGCCACTGCCAAGGATGATGTTGCAGCTTACAACCAGCTTCCACCAGAGCAATGGTCCGACTTCGAGGACGATCCAGAGGGCTCCGTTGGTGAGATGGTAGACCAGATGATGCAAGGGGGCAAGGAAGTGCAAGGCCACTGCGTTGAAGTCCCAATAAGCGAGCTCACTCTGGCGGATCAAGAAATGATCATCAAGGCCTTGAGTGTAGGAGTGGAGTGAGTGGCCTGATGATATTTCCATCATCAAGTACACCAGCAACACCAACCACATCGTCTCCTCCCCAGCCACCCCTTCCAGCCAGCCCGGCAGCCTACCCTGTGACCAGCCCAACATCCATCTCTACAACCAAGCCAGCAGCCTACCCAGCACACCATTGCCTGCGCCGACCCCACCCCTCCTCCGTAACTCCAAGTCTCTGCCAAGCTCCATCATCACCAATCTCTCTGAAATGGGCTGCTATCTTCTTGAATTGCCTCCAGGCCATGCCTTCAACGCACCCTCTGAGTCTCAGCCCATCAACGCTTCCTCCGAGTCCCTGTTTTTCTCGTCCTCCCCTGAAGCCACCGACACACAGCCTCCTCCCTCTTCAGTCATTGCCTCCTCCGCCCTGCTGCCTCCTCCCATGTCCAACACCTCTGCCCCGCCGCCTCCTCCCATGTCCAACACCTCTGCCCAACAGCCTTCCCTTTCTTCCTCTGACGCCACCAGCACACAGCCTCCTCCCCCCTCCATCAATGCCTCCTCTGCGCTGCTGCCTCCTTGCTCCTCCAACAGCAATGCCGCCCAGCCTTCCCTTTCTTCCTCTTACACCACCGACACACAGCCACAGCCTCCTCCCCCTCCATCAATGCCTCCTCCGCCCCGCTGCCTCCTTGCTCCTCCAACAGCAGCGCTGCCCAGCCTTCCCTTTCTTCCTCTGACACCACCGGCACACAGCCTCCTCCCCCCTCCATCAATGCCTCCTCCACTCCACAGCCTCCTTGCTCCTCCAACAGCAATGCCGCCCAGCCTTCCCTTTCTTCCTCCACCACCCAGCTTCTCTCTCCTTCCGCTGCCCAGCATCTCCCTCCATCCACCTCCCAGATTCCCCCGACCTCTGCAAATTCATCCGCTGCCCAGCACCCTCCTTCCTCCTACTCCTTCAGCTGTCCTACTTCTGCAACCTCAACCCCCATCAAATCACCCTCCAAACGACCAAGTGAACGTGAGGAACCAAGCCCGCTGATCGATGTGGTGAGCATCACTCCTTCTCAGTCCAAGAGAACCAGAGACCAGCCAGAGGCCAAGGAAACCTTCCTCGCCCGCCGTGGCCTCTCTGCCAAAGATGCACATCTCCAAGCTCATCAGAACATAAGGAAGGAGCAGGAGATGCAGAAGGCGTACTTTGACGCACGCCACGACGATGCTCCAACATACCCCACTGGCTCCATCGTCATGGTCACCCGCTCGGCCGAGGCATGCCGGATGTCCGTCAATGTAGCAAACTACGACGGACCCTACCGAATCGTCAGCCACAGTCTAGCAAATAACTACTATTTGGAGCCATACGCAATCGGGGTGCCACCAATCAAAAAGACAGTGGTAAAAGGATGGGTGGTGAAGTACCAGATGGAACTGTGTGCCCCGCTTCCCCCGCCTCTGACAGAGGAGCAGCTGAAGAAGCAGAAGAAGAAGCTGAAAGAAAAGAGAGCCAAGAAGAGGACCACCAAGAAGGCCACCACCACCGCCAGCAAGGCCACCAAGAAAGCTGCCGCCAAGGCCGCCGCCGAGTCTGGCGCCGATGATGCCTCCGAGGATGGGCATAGATGTCCCAGTGCTCAGGCAAAGGCTGTCACCCGAATCAAGAAGCTTGCCGCCTCCAACCACAAGAAGCCCGCCATCTCAAACTGCAAGAAGCCCACCGTCTCGAACCACAAGAAGCCCGCCAGCTCTAAGGCCAAGAAAGCTGCCACCTCCAAGCCGCCGCTGCCACCGCTGCCTCCTGCTGACGAGACATCCACCTGTCCAGATGAATGCACCTGCTCACTGCACACTCACAACGCCCATCAACAGAAGTCTGAGGAGGCGATGATGCTGTGTGCTCCAGGCATGGGACTACATGCAGCTGTCGATGCTCATCCAGACAATCTGCAGGTTGTTTGGATGTAGTCATCAAACCCCAGAACATTGCATGGGGTAAACTGCAGGCTATCGAATTGCTGGAGTCTGCTGGTGATGCCGGCGATGCCCAGCCCCTTGCCGAGGAGCAGGAGATGGATCGGGACGAGGAACTGCAGCTCATAAAGGCCCTGGAATCCAGGAACCTTGACACCGACATGTCTGCGCCCAAGTCCACCTTCCTACATACGGCATCAGGGATCATCAGCATCCCCTTTGAGAAGTTTGTTACCCCCAGCTTACTTTTCTTCTTCTCAGCATGCAATGATGCGAATGCTGTTTGTTCCCAGCTCGTTCACTGGTTGGTAATAAAAAAGAAACCAAAACAGGTGTGGTCCGATCGTCAGAGCGGATATGGAATATAAGTTCATCAATACCTGCTCCATCGATGTCCCGTTGGCGGTGGTGCTGATGGCGCTGGCGGACGCCAAGGACTTCCAGGCCATGCGCATCATGGATGAGGAGATCAAGCATGACCTCGCCGCCATCCTCTCCTCCAGCGGCAGTAGCCCCTACCAGTCCCTCTACCGACTCCGCCTGAACCTCGCGAGGCGCCTGGGTGTCTCCACCGCCGGCAACGAGCTCAACTTCTACACGGATGGGGAGAGCGGAAACGAGGGATCAGCCATTCGGGCTCTCCTCAAGGATCAAGCCATTCCACAGTACGACCTCAGCTGCAGCGCCTGCTTCGACAAAGTCACCAAAAAGGATGCCTTCCTCCATCTCATCTGCCACTTGCCCCACTCCAGCTACAAACAAGAGGTACCTGCATTTTTCACCTAATTATTCAAATATAATATTTAATTTATTTTTTTTAATTTTTTGTCAATATAAAAATAAAATATAAAATTAAGAATTATAAATTAAATTAAATTAAATTAAATTAAGAATTAAAATTATAATATAAAATCAGCAATATAAAATTGTTTTCAAAATATGTAACAAGTGGCATGGATTGCAGATGGAGAAACAGCTGATCCCCGGGCGCCTCTACCCACAGCGATGCACCCGCAAGGACGCCAATGGCCAACCGTGCCATAAATTCATGCGCCTGGACTCCATCAAGTTCGGCCAGGTCCCCGACAAACCCCCATTCCTCATCTGGAAACTTGAGGGCATGTCGCTCATGCACACCTCCAGCTACCTCGAGAAAGTACACCTACCCTCCCTCTCTCCCTCCTCCTCAAAGCCCTTCCCCACTGTTTCAGATGCCACATGTCCTAACGTGGCATGACAAAGAGACGCAGTATCGGCTAGTGGGAATCTCGGTCCACACTGGCAACAACAGCGCGGCCAACCACTTCACCTGCCTCCTCAAACGCGTCTCCGGCATCTGGCACTATGACAGCATGAGAAAACCTTGCCTCTGCTCCGATCTATCCGATTCCCGCCTTAAGTCCCTTGAGCCTATTAGGCCAAGCTTTGCGTACTATGGCCGCCTATAAGTTCATACTTTTTGGTTAGATGAGCTAGCCTAGCACCTGCACTAGACAGACTTTTTGTATACCTTTGTGTTGCTCCTATTTCAGGCTTTCTGATCTCAGTTTTATCAGTTGAAATAGGGTTGCATGTTTTACGCACCCTAAATTTTCATGGTCTCAGTTCGACAACCGTGTTAGGCTTGCCAGGTTTTGCTTAGCTTTCCGTTGCGTTTCGAGATTTGTGAAGTCAAGCGGAGTGACGATAAGCATCAGCTTATTTAATCATAAACGCTACAGATAACATGCGTGTTTATTTCAAACAAATCGTAAGAAAGATGAGAAAAAGGGTGCATTTTTAGGCATATCTACGCCACCGCCAAGAGCAAGGCAAAAGTGTAACCGTAGATGATTACGAACAACTTTTCAGAAATGTGCTGGACAAGCACGATCAGTTTCTTTCTTAGTTTATAACCATTCACAAATTTAGTTTGCCAGATTTTTGCTGCTTCATATGCTAAAATTTTATTAAATTTTAGTAGATTGGTCCTTGTTTTATGTGGGTGATTACTTTGGAAATGTTTGTAAATGTGAGCAATTTTTCTTTTCTCCTCTCCTAAACTGAAACTGAAATGCGGAACATGGAAGCAACCTAAGTGGCAATGAGCCCAAAGAAAACGAGAATACTTCCAAAACGAGGCTCTAACGAGCAAAAACGAGGGCTCTGTGTGAGCAAAGGCAGGATCTGAACAAGCGGAAAGACTAGTAGATGAGTATGGCGAGGCAAGTGGGGGACGAAGGCAGGGTAGAGATGCAGACGGGCTGCTTTATAGTGACCATCAAGGCAGAGAGGAGGCGGCGAACAAGAGAGGGAGAAGGGGAATGGACAGGGGGCAGACGAATCAGACGAGCTAGAAGGGGCGGAAGATGGATGGGTAGGTGGGAGGACGTGTCGGGGTTCCAATTGGACTGTCGAGCTCGCGCTGGAGGTACTCGAGGCAGTCGTCCATGGCGTTGTCGAGGCCGTCGGCGGTCTTGAGAAGCTTGTTCTTCTTGTCCTCTGTCACGTCCAGATCGTGGATGGCCCCTTTCATCTTCTCCACGCTTGCCTTCAGGTCCAGCTGCTTCTGCCAAATAACCAATGTGTGTCATTAGAAGTGTGGATAAAAGGGAGGAGAAGAGGAACCATCTTCATCGTTTTGATCTTCTCGAACCAGGTGAGGGGTTGGAAGATGAGGCTGCGCATGGCGGTGCGTGGTGTATGGCGGCCTGCGCTTCCCCCAGAGGCCTGATTGATAGAGGGAGCGGAGCATGACAAGGGAGGATGTGAAAGCAAGGGGAATGAACCTGGTTGACAGAGAGGCGACGGTTGGACGGGGTGGAGAAGTTGCTGGGTGGCTTAAATGCGTCCTCGTGGTTGCCCAGCTCCGCCTCGGTCTCTGCCTCGGCCATCTGCTTGCCACCAGCGTCCAGCATGTCCTTCTTCTTGCCGGCCTCCATCTCGTTATCCTGGCAGATGCATGGATGCATGGATGGTGGAAGAGGTGAAAGAATGAGAGATTTGAGGAAAACCTTGTCATCGAAGCTGTACACGGACTCGACGACGCTGATGAAGGCGTCCTGGTGCTTCACTGAGGTGAAGATCTCCTCCTCCTTTTCTGCCGCTAGTGGCTCCTCCTCCTCCGTCTCTTCCTCCGTCTCCCCCTCCTTCTCCTGGCAGACGCGTGGATGCATGGATGGTGGAAGAGGTGAAAGAAAGATAGATTTGAGGGAACCTTGTTGTCGATGCTGTGCACAGACTCGTTGAGGCTGAAGAAGGCTGCCTGGAAGATCTCCTCGCCACGTTCCACTTGAAGCACCTCGCACTTCTCCTCATCCGTCTCCTCCTTCTTCTCCTCCTCGATCCCTGGCATCTTGACGCCCTTCATGGGGAGGGCGGTCGTGGGAGAGGCGTGGCGGTGGAAGTCCGTGCGTTTGGCCTTGCTGGGTGGCGGTGTGTTGGTGGCGTCCTGTGAGACGTCGGCCAGGTTGTCGTAGCTGGTCTTGCCAACGCTCTTGCTGATGCGCTTGGCCATGCTGGGCTAGATGGAGCTGAAGGATGACGAATTGAGGCTGATAAGAAGAGTGGAAAAGATGCGAATGATTTCTAAGCATAAGGCCTGGCCTATAAGTAGGCTGAGGGAGAGAAAAAAAAGAAGCAAGGGACCATTCCAAGTGTGCATAATTCAGCGAGGGGCCGACAGATGCCAGAGCCTCTGTTTGCTTCATGACGTAGGCATGACGCAGGCATTGCAATCTGCCGCTGCAACCTGCACGCTCCCGCTGTAACTTCCATCCTATCAGTTCTCTTGCGGATTCCCGCCTGCTGCATTTGCAAAAAACCGCCATTTTTTGCAGAACCAATTCCCCCAACTTTTTCACCAACAAACACATGTTACCCCAACAACAAACTTATAGATAAAGCTTTTCTAAGCAATTGGCACATATTTAGCCCAACTTATGTTAAAGCTTTGGGTCGAAAAACTAAAGTTACACGGTAAAAAATTAAATGACTAGTTTTTGAGCTTCAAATGCAGGAAATATCAAACAATTGCAATAAATTGGAATATTTGACCATAATGCGATAGCTCTAAATCTCAATAATAATTTAGGCTCAAAATACGCATTCTACAATCAATTAATAAAAGGGATTATTTACTTTTAGTGATTCAAAATCGAAATGAAACCAGGTTTGGGGCAGTTTTGGCCGTTTTTGCCTTTTTAATAGTAACTAGTTATAATAAAGTTTTGACCCCAAAGAGATGACGTGTGTAAACTAAAGGGTTCTCATATAGTACAATAAAGTATTCTTAGGTTATTCTAAAAGTGGTCTGATACTGACACAATCAATTTTGATTGAATAGTTATCATTTTCGTTTTTTCTAAAAATGGTGGTTTATTAGCGGGGGTCCCTGTATACTCTGCTCTCTCTCTCTGGCACAAATCCAGCCCTGCCTTTTCCAACTGGATTTTGCCCAAGGCTGTCCACGCTGCCAGCAATGTACACTCTGGAAATTGTAAAACCCCTTGTAAAACAGCCATCATGATTATCCTGTCAAATTGTTTTTTGCTCTGCTCCAATTGTATTTACAAACTGTGTTCCTGCTTCCTTCTATTTGGCATTTGGCATGCCTGTGGTACCAAATATGAGATAAATAAAGAGAGGCAAGGCCACTTTCGCTGCCATAACAAGATGCAAGGGAACCAAGACTGACTGGCAGGGGAAAGGCCGACAAGCCCGCCTACATCTGGCAATGGGGGTGGGGGGGTGGTGGAGCTCTCCCACATTTGCATTTTCATTCCCCTGTCTCCCCCACAATCCAAGCCTTCCTTTGCACACCACCAGTTTCTCCACTCTCCGGCGCGCACCAACATAAAATCGCCCCATTTTCGCTTCCTAGGTCATTATCTTCAATGCTTAGGTTTCAGAGAAAGTTCAAAACCCCCTTTTTATCTTCTCAATCAATATGCTTAGGAGACTAGATAAATGATGTCAATGCAACAGTGGGTTCTGTCAAGTTTGTAGAAGCTACAATCAGGTGAGAAAGAGAGTGCTGAGACGAGATGAACCAAAGCGAGAGAGGCTGTGGATGGGGAGTTCGCCCTATGCCAGGCCCCGCAAGCAGGCCAGGGAGCGCCACGTCGCCTCCGCCCCCCGCATCCTCCTCCTCCCCAACGTCAACCCCCCACCTCTGGAGCCCCCTGTGGAGGCCCGCAGCTGGGCGGACGTCCCTGACCTGAAGGAGGGGCTAAAGGGGATCATCGGTCTCCTCAACGACATCCTCATAAGGTCATCCCCCACATCTCATCCTATCAGAGGTCCAGAAAGCAAAAAAATGATGCTTCTTCAGAGCCAGGGACATGAACAATGCCTTCTCCATCGATCTGGAGGCCGGGCAGAAGCTGGGCTTCAACAACTACCGCACTTTCCTTCAGGAAAGCCGAGGTTCACACACCATTCCATCTGTTCAAACCTTTTCCTTCTGGAGTTATAATTTCCTGTCACACCAAATTCTAAATCGAATCGGAGTGTCCCCTTTC
The DNA here is from genome assembly GCA_030248095.1 of Ptycholaimellus sp. GST1_10. NCBI lineage: Eukaryota > Metazoa > Nematoda > Chromadorea > Chromadorida > Chromadoridae > Ptycholaimellus > Ptycholaimellus sp. GST1_10. The sequence goes on along the minus strand of JASANA010007644.1, from coordinate 6,401 downwards.
AAAAATAATTCGGAATAACTTCAAGACCTAGGAGAGTTTGCAGTGCAAAACCTGGCCTGGCTGTTCCGGGAGCACAAGGAGCTGCGGCGCTGGGTGCGGGGGAGCACTGAGGTGGTGATCAACCATGGTTTCTACACCAACTTCATCTGCCTGACAGAGCCCTGCGAGGGAGACATCATCCACTCTGCCCAGGTAGGAACTCTACCTCATATCCACTCAGCTTAGACTTCTAATTTTTTGCAAGCATCCCAAAGGACTGCTTTTATGATACCGTCAATACTGAAATCTTGTGCACCTTGTAGCCAGCCAAATAGCATAAATACAGTCCCCATTCCTAACGCCAGATACTCGCCATGAAAACACTTGAGCAGCTTTCAGGCGGAGTGGCAGACTCTGGCCTGGGTGGAGTGCAAGCTAGCCCAGAATGAGGACATCTACACCAACAATATGATCACCTTCCGTGTCCTCCACATGGTTCTCAATAATTAACCTTCTTACCACATTAGGATAAAAATTTGTATTAAAATTCACTAAGCGCTAAAAATATTGATTAGAATTTTCAATAATTAATTCATACACAAATGATTTTATATGCTTCCTACATATCATCTATCAATTCCCAACCAATTTATAGCAAATCCATTTTTCATAAACTTCTAAGCATAATACAGAAATAATTCATCAAGATCCGCCTTTGCTTTGTTTCTTGCATCACCCATAAAGGGTTTTGCTCAAGTTTTACACTGGTCATGTTTTGAATCCAGCTTTTGCTATGTGTTTATAAAAATACTTGATCCTTTGCCAGGTTGCTCAACACCAAAAGCTCATCACGGATCGCTTTCTCTCGCTAACCACATGCATTATTTAAGCAAAATATGCCCCAAATTAGGGATTATTCTTCAAGTAGAATTTATATTACACCAATTTCTGCAATGTTTTGATTTCATCACTATAGCCTTAGGTAAAAAATGTAAATCAATATGTGTACAAAGACACTCGAGTTAAAATGAGCCTCTCTCATCAGAAAAACGAGTAGGGCACTCTGATGTCTCTTGACACATGTACACTTCCATATGATCTTTCCTTAAATAATATGTGAGTGAGACAACAGTTTTTTTTTGTCTTTGTTTTGATTAAATTTTTTGTGAAATTTTTTTTTTTTTTTTTTTTTACCACTTTTTTTTTTTTGCCCCATAAAAAAAAGAAGGCAGGGGAGGTGTAAAAAAAAAAGTGTCCTCCCCTAGTCGTTTTTTTCCCTTCTCCCCCGCTTATTTTTTTACCTTTTTTTTTTTAAAATTTTTTGTCAACTTTGAAAAACTGTTTCTGCAGTTGCTGCCATTTGCCAGCTTGCATTTGCTTTGCCCGCCTGCGGATCGCTTTCTCTCACTAACCACATGCATTATTTAAGCAAAATATGCCCCAAATTAGGGATTCTTCTTCAAGTAGAATTTATATTACACCAATTTCTGCAATGTTTTGATTTCATCACTATAGCCTTAGGTAAAAAATGTAAAGCAATATGTGTACAAAGACACTCGAGTTAAAATGAGCCTCTCTCATCAGAAAAACGAGTAGGGCACTCTGATGTCTCTTGACACATGTATACTTCCATACAATCTTTCCTTAAATAATATGTGAGTGAGACAACAGTATTGAATCAGACTTGAATTAGAACAATGTATAAGAAACTTGGTATTCTTCGATTATTAGCACTAGTCATATTATGCCACCTAAACAGAAAAACAGACACTGAAGGCGTAACCAAAAAAATGTACTCAGCCACTAGTCAATTTGCGCTCATCCGTGCCGCAACTTTTTGAACATTAATTTTTAAAAACTTTGTTGACAACTTTGAAAAACTGAGTGCATTATCGGATTCAGCACAATTTTATACACCTAGAACAGCTGTTAGATTTTCTAAAACAGCTGTTAGAGAAGCAGCAGATTGAAAATTGATCCTTGCAACTAAACAAACAAAAATCCCAGTAGCATGTAGCCATAAGCTTAGTGCATTTTTTGAACAAAAAAAAACAAAGTTTAGAAATATGAAATTTTGTTCTCCTGGGTTTTGTGCCTAATGGCATATATTTTTAACAATCCTTTTTGAATCTAAAGTGAACTGCATACTCGGATTTGGCCCAAACGAAGCAGCTCAAAAAATCACTTCCTTGCAACTCCGCAGCATGGTTGAGCACTCATTCATGCTGCGATGCTTTCACATTTCCTTCCAAAAACCTGTGCCTCCTGAATTGTCTGGAGTAGGTTTGTAATATCTAACGGCTGTTCTAGGTGTAAAAAATTGTGCTGAATCAGATGATGTGTTCAGTTTTTCAATGGTGTCAACAAAATGTTTCAAAATTGAGGTTCCAAAAGTCGCGGCACGGTTGGCCCTCAGCAATTTACGCTCATCCGCGCTGCGACTTTTTGAACCTCAATTTCTAAAAACTTTGTTGACAACTTTGAAAAACTGAGTACATTATCGGATTCAGCACACTTTTATACACCTAGAACAGCTGTTAGATTTTCTAAAACAGCCGTTAGAGAAGCAGCAGATTGAAAATTGATCCTTGCAACTAAACAAACAAAAATCCCAGTAGCATGTAGCCATAAGCTTAGAGCATTTTTTTGAACAAAAAAAAGCAAAGCTTAGAAATATGAAATTTTGTTCTCCTGGGTTTTGTGCCTAATGGCATATATTTTTAACAATCCTTTTTGAATATAAAGCGAATTGCATACTTGGATTTGGCCCCCATCACCATCCTCACCATCCTCATGCCACCATCCTCACCATTGATGAAGCCAGCCTGGTGGACCAAGGAATCACCTGCTGGATCGTGGGGCAGTGCGGGAAGTTGCTGGCCTCTGTGGTCTGGGCAGGGGACCGGCATCAACTGCAGCCCTACGTGTGTGGAGCAGGGATGGGGAGCATGCTGGGACAGAAGTCCATCCTTGCCATCTTCCAAGAGGTCACCAGCGACTACATGACTGCTCGGCACCTGGACACCTCCTTCCGCCTCCCAGCCTCCACCTGCCCAGTCGTCATCAACCTCTACGGAGAGCCTGGGTGCCCCATAGCCCACACAGCAGTGGCTTCGGCCAACTTGGCTCTCCTACCTCACCGACGCTACAACGACTCAATCACCTTCTTTCACCATGATCATCAGGTATTCGTTTATTTTTGGGTGCAGCAAGTAGATAGTGAGGAGGAGTGTAGGGAATAAGAGGTAAGAAAATGCAGGAAGAAGCGGTGGGGAAGTCGTACTGCAACCGCGGGGAGGCAGCCATGGTCATGAAGACACTGCTCTGGAGCGCAACAACCACACCTTCCCTCCTGGATAGGTCCTCGTCTCCACCCCCTATCGAGGCCAGCAAGATCTCCTGATTCTGCTCCTGCCCCAGCATGGCATCGAAGGAGTCGACGTCCAGACGGTGGACAGCCAGATCAGACAGGAGGCGGATGTGGTGCTGCTCTCTGGTGCACAACCAGCCAGAGGACAGCAACCTGCCCAAGATCAACACCACCTTCCTGGCCCAGAAGAACCGATTCACCATGGCCATCACCCAACACAACTGCGAGCTGTTCATCATCGGCTCCTGGCACGGCATCATTGACTCCCTCACCCGACTCCTCAACGCCTCCAACAAACACTCTCCGATGGGCCAACCTCCCAGAAACCTTTGTCTACCTGCAAGCATTCTGGAAGGAAGAGCGAGTCTGCGAGGGACTGGAGGAGTTCCTGGACACATGTGTCAGCAACCCCGATGCAGATGCTCAGTGGAAGGCCTGGCTGTACACCACCAACCAGCCACCTACCGGGGCTGACGGAGTCAACTCGGACACCTATACCATTCTCCCCACCACCTTCTTCCTCAACTGCAACTGCCTGCTGTTCAAGCAACGAGAGGAGCGCCACCGATTGGACTCCATGGTGGATGCGAGGCTGGACAATAACCGCAACCTAGTGCAGCATCAACAGCAGCGTCCTCGCCGCCCTCATCCACAGCCTGCCCAGCCCCGACTGGCCTACGCCTATCGGCAGCCTCTTCCCCCATTCCAACCTCAGCAGCAGCTGCCTCCATGCTTCATCCGCCCACCACTCACCAACCGTCTGCCTGCGGGATACCGAGGCCAGCCGATGGGACATCCAGCCCCCTCACCCTTCGCAGCCGGCCCTTTCCTTCCTCCTCCACCACCCTTGCCACCAGTGCCACCCCCTCCACCGATGCTTCCACCGCCTCTGCCACCACTGGCGCCAGTGTCTCAACCGCCTCCAGCAGGGCCTGCAGCCAGCATGTCACCGCAGCTAGGAGTGGCTCTGATGGAGCAGGGAGAGCTGGCAGTGTCAGTGCAGCCAGACGTGATGGAGCTGGAGAACCTGCCGGATGCCCGCCAGTCACCGCCTGTGACCCACCAGCAGAACAAGCAGCATGGCCAGCTGCACAAGCAGTGCCCTGGCAAATTTGTTAACTACTTCCGTGTTTTTCAGTTTTGGAAATGATTAATATGTTGATATAATGCAAAAAGATTGTAATTATTTAGAAATTGGAAGTTTGAAGCAAAAAGAGAGATAAAATAAAATAGGATAAGTCTAAAGATCCAAAGAAATGTGAATGAAATTTGCAGCAGCCGCTGGCGAAGAAGTAGGCCATTGGAGGGACGATCACAGTTTCGTCTCCAGCACAACGCCACTTCCTCCTCCCCCCTGCTCAGCCCTCCCTTTTGGACGTTTGTCAAAGCATTTCACCACGCTTCCGCATCCTTTTTGGCCCTACTCTTGCTCATTTTTTCCTGTCAGATTAACCGTTCATTATGTGTCTTTGCGATTTTAGACTTTGGTGAATTGATATGAGGTGAGATATGATAGAAAATGCATTTACTGCGGATGCCTGCAGCTTCCTTGACGTGTGTGAAAGAGGGTGTAGTGCGACGACATGTCAGTGGTATTCAAAACCTTTTCCCCACCCCACTTCATGTGCTCCACTGCTATCATTCCATTCCTTCCCTCTCGTCGTCCCTCGCACTGCAACCCCCCTCCTCCGATGCCACCATCTTGTCTGCCTCCTGTGTACCCACCTCCCTCTCCCTACTTAAGGTCACCATTTCACCATCACGCCATCAGTCTGCTCTCTTGCTTCGGCTTCTCAATTCGCATAAACTCTAACGTCTCCTTCTTCCTCCACACCCAACATCGTGGCCCATGGGCAGTTCGCAATAGGGACAGTGTGAGAGCCCCTGGAAAGGCAGCCTCGCCACGGTATGCTGAATATTGGCAAATTCTTAACAGATTTTGACAAACTTTTTTTTCCCTAAAAGGTAATGAAATTTTAGGAAGATCTGGAGGGGTGAAACCGGTCCCGGAGCATTTGAAACACTATTTTTTTGGGTAGAAAGTTTGGCAATTTGCGTATGCTGAGAAATGGCGAATTCCCAACGGATTTGGACAACTTTTTTTCCTTAAAGGTAATGAAATATAAGGAATATCTGGATGGGTTGAACCAGACTCGGAGAATTTGAAACATCACTTATTTGGGTAGAAATATTGAAAAATGGTGTATACTGAGAAATGGCAAATTCTCAATGGATTTGAACAAACTTTATTTCCCTGAAAGGTCCTGAAATTTTAGAGAAGCAAAGGAATTTTAGAAATGTGGAAAGGAGGATGCGCTTCGCGGTCACCTATTGCGCTATGCGCCATTTACATGTCGATATTTTTTTGTTATTTTTTTATCAAGCTCTAAAATGCTACTCTCTATGCAAGGGTCTATCGCTCACACAACACCCCTCCTATAATCAAAGCTTTGACTGCACTTTCCTTTCAATGTAGACAACCTTTGTATTCTCAAAAACGTACAGCAAGTTTGAAAAGAGAATGCCTTTTTAAAACTAGAAGAAGAAGCACAAACACGTAGAGGTTATCTGTCAGAAGTTCCGAATGTGCCATTTTCATAGCTGCATGTGTTATTGGTGCATGAATATGCGTACTATTATGGCCTTTTTCTCTTAACTGAATTGCTATATGGTTAAGGAATGTATTGTGACTTTTTGCTGCCACAAAATTTAAAACTAATACTTCACCACCTAAAATCAATTCTCAATTTCATGAAACTAAAGATGGTCTATTTTAAGACATTCAATTAAGATGAAATTTGCGGTATCAATATGCGTTTCTTTAAGCAATGCCACACGTTTTTACCTTTAAAGTTTAAAAACAATTATGTCTGACGTTACGAACCCCCCCCCCCAGAATTTGCCCCCCCAAGACTTTGCCCCCCCCAAATTTGGCCCCCCCCAAGAATATGCCCCCCCAAGATTTGAATTTTTGAACTGCCGCCCAGGACTTGGCCTGGGGGCAGTACTAAGGATTCACCAGAAAAAGGGGTGTGAGTCTATATATATATGT
>JASANA010007643.1:0-10898 GCA_030248095.1 Ptycholaimellus sp. GST1_10 | reverse complement strand
GGTTGCAGTGTCGCTCGTCGCTTCAGTTGGAGGACTTCGTTGTCCAGCAGTGGGAGCAGGTGTCCCAGGGTGATGGTGTAGGTCTAAGCTGGAGAGCTTGTTGATGATCTGGTTGGGGAGGCGTGAGGGCAGCTTCCCAAGGACATCCTTGGTGAAGTGTTGGAGATTTGCATCAGGGAGGTTGCATTGGAGATGGAGGAAGTGCTAGCATGCTTGCAGCACGTCCACAAACTGTTCCAGGTTGTGGTCGCCTGCACTGGGTAGCTTCCAGATGTCATTCTGGGCATGGTTGACCAAGGCGCTGGGGTCAAAGTAGGCATTGTCAAGCGCCTCAATGATGTGCATGTAGTTGTTGGGGTCGGAGGCCATGCCTTCGACCTTGGCTAGCGGGGCTCCTTTCAGCGCCTGCATGAGGAGATGCATGCGCAGAGCGATGTTGTTTCCCGCTGCCGGCTCGACGTAGTTGGCCCACATCACTCTCCAGTTGGGGTAGTCGAGGGGATTGCCATTGAACGTGGGCAAATCCACTGATGGGAGAGTTTGTTGGGCTCGTTGCTGTGCCGAGTTATTTGTGAGTGTCTCCAGTACTCGTCCATACTGGAGCAGGAGCGTCTGCATGGGATCCATCACTGCTCCTCCTGCGGCTCCTGGGTACCGGAAGGGATTGTTATCCGCTGCCGGTGGCGGCGGGTGTCCTGGTGGTCCCTGGTCGGCCGCAGGTGGTGGAGGGAACTGAGGTGGTCCCTGATTAGCATCGGGTGGCGGAGGAGGAGCTAAGCGGGGAGGCGCTCCGGTTCCTGGGTCCGCTTGGGGCTGGTAGGCGATGGCGGGTACGGAGGGGGCTGTGGGTAGCGCGGCTTGTCGCGGTCTGGCATCGCCTGCGGGCACCGGGAAGTAGCGGTCGTTGGCCGTAGTTCCTCGGGCGTAGTTGGCGTGGGTGGTGTTGGCGCCGGGGACGCGGAGGGGCGGCAGGTGGTGCTGGCGGAAGGGGTTCTGGTCAAACTGGGCTGCGGGGTGTTGCACGTAGCCGTTCCCAGTGGCTAGCGGGGGGTCCTGCCGTCCTCGGAAACCGACGAGGACGTTACGCTGGGGAGAGGGCTGATCGGGGAGGGGGCGGAGCCCGAAGAGCCGATTGGGTCTCGCGATGGGAGCTGGGCGAGGCTCAGGGAGAGGCTCGGCCGCTGGTGGAGGTCCAGAAGTTGGTCCCGCCGTCGCTGGACGAGGCGGGGCTTCCGGGACGAATCCCGCGAGGTCGTGTTGTGGGTGGACGAGGGGAGTGGGCGTGGTGCAGTTGCGTCGGCGGTCGGCGGCGACCGTGACAGCTTGAGGCACCATCTGGGGGTCGGGGTTGTTGAGGGCGAAGCCAGCCACATCGTGGCGGGGAAAGATCATTGGTCGGTTTGGGTTAACGTCTGACCGTCGTCGATCGAAGAGGATGTCTTTGGCGGTGGGGGCAGGTGCGGGAGCGATGTTTCCTTCTTGGACGCGTTGAGGCCAGAAGGGGTCCTCACGCCGTCCTCGAGGTGTGAGTCCTCGATGGGGCATCGTGAGTCGCTGATCGCGGTGGTCTCGTCGAGTTTCTCGACGTATCTCGTGGGTGGAGCGCGAACGAGAGACTTCTTCTTCTCGTCGTGGTTGGGGTTGGATGTCGGGAGTCGGGAAGCGGGGGCGAGCCGTGATGGCGAGAGGGCGGGGCGGGAAGGTGATGGGGGCGAGGCGTGGAGGTTCGGTGAGTGCTGCGGGATGCAGCCGTCCTTGAGGTGCTGCGGGATGCAGCTGTCCGCTGGTTGACATATCCGACACTTGATCGGAGGATCCAATCTCCATTCTGGAACTGGAGATGGCATGCGCGGCAGTCATCGCGCCGACGTCCATTGAAGACGCATCGTAGCGTGGGGGGATGGGCAGAAAGATTGACGCCTGAAGCGCCTGAGGGTACGATGGGATGGGAACAGACGGTAGGTTGTCGTTGAGGCTGTGCATCGACTGGGTCGGTTCCGGGTAGATGTAGGGTGAGAAGGCTTGATGGAAGGGTTGAGTGATGCGGTGCGGGAGGCGAGGAGGGGTGGGGTAGGCGGGGACGACGTCGGGTGGGAGGTAGGGAACGATAGATGCTCCGGCGGGAAGGGTGGCGGGTAGGAGGTGGGTGTGGTGGGAGACGACCTGACCATTGGCCAGTCAGACGTGAGTGGACGGGACGGTGGTGCGGCCGATGGTGGTAGGACGGGGGGAAGGATGCGTCCGTCTTCTGTCCGTGTGGAGACGACTACACCGTCGCTCGTGCGCACGGAGACGACGTGTCCATGGATCGATGGTACGTAGGTGACGTCTTGCGGTAGGGAGGGAGGCGGCAGTGCTGCCCGTTGAGGAGGTGGGGGCAGGGCTGCTGGCTGGTGGGCCGGAGGCAGGGCCGGCTGGTGGTTCGGGGGGAGGGCGGCCCGCCGGTGAGCCGGAGGCAGGGCTGCTGGCTGGTGAGCCGGAGGTAGGGCTGCTGGCTGGTGAGCCAGAGGCAGGGCTGCTGGCTGGTGAGCCGGAGGCAGGGCTGCCGGGTTCATGGGTGAGGAGGAGTCCAAGGAGAAGTTGATGAGGTTCCGGTACGGGAAGTTGATGTGGCCTGTGGGAGCGCCAGTGGAGGCCTGGGGCACGGAGAGGTACGTCGGTGGGAGTTGCTGGTAGGGTTGAGGCTGCTGCGGAGGGGCTACGGCGGAGTAGGCAGGCGGTGGTAGGTTGCTCATTGCCTGTGATGGAGCCGGTACCAGTTGGCCGGCTGGGTTGGGGTTGATGCAGAGGTAGTTTGGTGGTGGCTGGTTGGGATCCCGTTGGAATTGGTAGTGGTCGTTTTGGAATGGGTATTCGATGGCTGGGAAGGGGTTGGCATTGCAGTCCTCTGGCGTGGAGGTGTTGTCGAAGGGGTTGCGGCGGAGTGTCTGCGAGGGATAGGTGATGGCTCTAGGTTGCGGTGGTGCGGGAAGTGCGGGTGGGGCTTGGGTAGGTGGAAGTGCGGGGGGTGCCATGGTTGGAGGGAGCGCTCTTGGTGCCAGCGTCGGAGGAGGAAGGGCTGGATTTTGAGTTAGGTACCCTTCCCCTGGGCAGGGCGGCGGTGGTGGTTGCTGCTCCGGGGTGGGGCACGGATGGATTTCCGCTTGGACTTCCACTTGGTCAGGTGGTGAATTGGAGGAGTCGTCGTCGAGGAATGGTTGTAGCAGCTGATCGTGGTCTAGAGCATGGAGACGGTGGGCAATCTTCTCCGCTTCCTGTTTGAGTTTGGCTTGGTTGCTGGCGTAGTGGAGGTATTGGCATTCGTAGTGGAGCCGGGTCTCGTGTCCCATGGGGTATTTCCTGGCTTTTGTTTCCACTTGGGCCATGGAGTTGCCGAGGATGTCGATTTGGGCGTAGATGTGGTGGTAGGCGGCGGAGAGGTCGCTGCCGTCATCCCAGGAAAGCTGGTTGGAGGTGCTGCTGTTGTGTTCACTTGGGTCCGATGAGCGAGTGGAGAAGTTGATCTGATGGCGTGGTCTCGTCCACTGTTCTCTGGGGTTGGTGTTGGCGGCGGGCTGATCGACGGATGGGGGAGGTGGGTCGAACTCGGCTCGAAGTTCTTCCATCTCCTTGATGTTTTGGATGAGGGATTGGCGCAGGGGCTGTTGGGGCGGGCGGTCGTCGTCGGGGATTTGGAGGACATGGAGGGCGTCCTTGTAGACGACTTCGCATCGGGGAACGAGGCGTCATCCTTCGTCAGGGTGGATGATCTTCATGATGATGTTGAGGTTCTCAGGGTGATAGACTCCCTGGAGAACGAGTTGGAGGGGGAGTCCTCGATACATCACCTGGTGGTTGGCGGTGCAGGTTCTGCACTTATAGATGGCGTTGGAGGAGTCCAGGAGCTGCAGAGCCACATCACGTTGCTCCACCTGGTAGTCGGTTGGGAGGCTGAGCTCCCAAGCGTCCATCGCGCAGGTGTAGCAGGTGTCGAGGTTGCAGGAGTTGCAGCAAACGGGTGCATTGGCGTGGTTGTTGGTGGAACCATGGCACTGGGTGCACTTGTTCACTTCGGTGGAGGCCATGTTGACGCACGTGGTCAGGAGCTAGCTGATGCTTGGCTGCTGCAGATGACAGGGATCATCAGCTTGCATAACTAAATTTTCGCGCCTGGGGGACAGGGGAAAAGATAGGGAAAACTCAGTCAGGGACGAATGGTCATAGCTCAAGATGAATAGATCAAATTGCCTGGACTTGGCTTAGAGCCCTTACATCCTGTGTGACAGAGTGGCACCAAGGTGTCTTATACTGTGTCACTGTGAATGGGGTCTATGGCCATCGTCGTAGGCCTACGACAGGGTCATCTAGAGCTTCGACGCTCGCGCTTCTTCGCACCCTACTTCCGGTCACGGGTAGGTGCGAAGATTAACTTCCGCTCAGTTCACGCCTAGGCGCGAAATTGAAGTTCACACGTAGGTGTGAATTTTCGCGTTTACACCTAGGTGTGAACTTTCTGGCCGTTTGCCAAATAATAATACGCTCGATTCGCGTCATTTTAAAATCATGAATTTTGTTTCATGATTTCTTATTTCGCAAATGGCGACATATTATTTATGCCTATAACAGAGCGCTCAGTTTGCGTTATTGAAATCGTGTTTCACAACTTTAACTTCGCAAACGGCGACAAATGTTATCTGTCAAGCCAAAGAATGTGCTTATGTCGGTCGGATCAATTGTAGTTAAACAATTAATTAACCATAGACAGCGACCATTCTTTTCCTCAGAAACACGTAACAAAAAAGGAAACTGCCATAAAATGCCATCAATTTCAAAAACACATGGTTTTGAAGCAGTGTAAAATTAGCACTTGCATAGATTGTTTGCACTTAGCTCTTAGCTGGATGTTTTGTGTGGTGTGGGCATTCTTTTACTTTTTCTTTTATCACAAATTCTTCTTTTGCCACTCAGTAACTTGGCATATAAAATTGACCACTCCAAAAGTGTCTCCACTTAATATTACATTTCTCTTTTGTGCTAAAATATACAAATATGCCGCTTGGCAGGGTTCTAAAAAAGGCTTAAAAGAAGGTACCTGCAAAAGGAGGTTTTATATGGAGATTCCTAGCTCTTGTAATTGTGTTGTAAATAAGCGTAAACTGTCAGGATTAACACCCTGTACAGATGTTTATATCAAAATTCCTTGAGTTTGAGCTTAGAGATATGTAAAGAGGAGCCTCTTAAGACAATAAGAAAATTGGATTTGGGGGGTGTAACCCTTGGGGGTATCCTTGTATCTGACTTAGGAAAGGCCCCATGACCCTGGCTCAGGCTTACAGTATCCCAATTTATGGTGAGGACACTCCTCACGACTCTCCGCTACCTCCATCACCTTGGTCATCTCAACGACTAGCACCAGCTCATGTCTCACCGATTTGCCTAGAACAACCCTGCCATGCTCAAAGAGTAAATGATCACTGGCTCATCTGACTAACTGATCCTACAACTGAAACTGTACAGGACAACATACTCAAAACTATGGTGACTAGCACGGCAACCACAACAAATGCATCAATGACCACAATGACACCAACCAATCATCACCTACCTCCATACATTGCCACCATCTAACCATATGACCCAATATTTATACATATTTTCACCTGGCCCAAAATAAATTCTGAACTTGCAATGTATTTTCCCCATTCCTGGTTCAGTTGAGGGTGCAAGAAGTGTGCCAGAGTGACGACGGAACTGCTCCCACTGTACGCGAAGAGGGGCCGGCAGTTGAGGATGGCCTCCATCTGGGCCAAGAGGAGCATCAGCTCGTACTCCTTCAACTTGCACCCGGATGTCAACCTCTTCAGCACCTTTGCCATCAGCCCCATCATGTTCTCCACTTAGCCTGCAGATGCTGGATGAGTGGGAGGAATGGTGCGTAGGCAGATATGATTCTTGGTGAAGAAGGTGCTTATGGTAGGGTCGTTGGCCTTCCACTCCCCTGAGCTGGCCATGCTGAACAGGGACCTAGTAGACTCTGGCCATGATGATTCCAAGGTCGTTTGCTATGCTCTGCCCCTCGAGCTGGAGTGTGATAGCCCTCACCACCTGGCAGAGATACACGATGACATAGCTGGTCTTCTCCACCATCAACTCCTTCATCTTCTCATACTTGCGGTTGGGTTCCAGCTTCTGTTCAGGGTCTTGGTAGACCTGAATTCAGCTGATTGGCCCTTTCAAGTCGATAGACATGTGCGGCATTGTGCAAGCACTGTCAAAGTGAAGCGCAGGGTATGGGTGGAAGCGCGGTGAGGCAAATGGCATCGCCTCAAACTGGCAGCAGATGCTTCACAGCCTAATGAAAGACTGCATCTTTTGTATAGCACTGGTAATCCAGCAGCACTGCCTGAAGAGTCCAGCCATAACTCTTGCTTTCAGATGTCCTGCCAACTCGTGGAAGTGCAGGACTAGGAGGATGGTGAATGGATGGTTGTTCGGGAGGAGGAACAAGTGTTTTGCATCCACTGGGAAGTTGGCCATAGCCAACCTGCTGCTGCAGTGGAGCAAACTAGACTCCCCCAGGAACAAGTCCAGGTCTGTGACCCTGCTTGCCTCTGAAGAGGGCAGATGGCCTTTCTCCTTCAAAAGGATGGAGATGATCGGTGCAAAGGCCTTCACCTGACGATGGCCGACCCAGAGCTCTTCCAAGGTGTCCTTCTCGTCTGCTGTCACCATCACTGTTCCTGGATTAGGCAGTCCCTTAGCCTTCCTCCAGGCTCTGTGTACATAGGCTGTGACTTGAAGGAGGGTAGGGAGACCTCCCTTGTGGAGGTACTGTTCAGCCTGCATGTGGAAAGGGGCCAGGGAATCTGTCCCTGATGACCAACTTGGGGGCAGCATTCACCATGATGTGGAACTCTGGCCCGAAGCTCTTCTCCTCCTGCTTCCACTCCAGAGGAGCCAGTCCGCCTACCTTGTGAACTGGGGGTTCCCAGTTGGGGAAGTGGCAGGCCTCACCCTGGGCCCAGCTGGGGCCATAGAGCCAGAGGCGGAAGTTGTCCCTCTGCAGATAGTCTGCAAAGCAGATGCCCCTGGAGGCAAGGTCAGTGGGGTTGTCCTTGCTATGGATGTGATAGAGGGAGAAGTGCAGGGACTCTTGCAGGTTCCGGATGTTGTTGATCCTGTTGTTGACATAGGTGGTAGGTCCACATCCCAGATGGATCTGCTGGAGTGTGATCAGGCTGTCCATGTAGACCCGCTTCTCAACCACACTGATGGTTGCTGGCAATTGCTTCTCCACAAAGCACAGCAGCTTCACCGCTTTCTCCACAGCCAGTAGCTCCAACTTTGGCATGTCTTCCAGGTGTCCTGGAGTAGGAGAAGCTTTGGAGATGAGGAGGGTGCAGTAGGCACCACTGGTGATCTTGTGGCAGTTACCCCTCTTGTCGAGGATGCCGTTGGGGACAGGATGGGAGGTGGTGTATGCAAAGGAGTAGGCATAGCAGCAGCAGTCATGCACCTTGCTGCTTGCGTCTGCGAAGACCAGCAGCCAGATCTTCGACTGCAGGGACCAGGCTGCCCTCCTCTGAATCTTCACTGAAGGCAACCTTTCCAGGTCTTCCAGCACCTTCTTCCACCGATCCTTAAACTGGGCGGTGACTGTATCACCCCAGTTGTAGGCATCAGCCTGAATCTGAATCTGAATTGAAGAGGAGTTTGGCAAGGATGATGACAGGTGAGTGGATGTTATGTGGGTCAAAGCGATGGGGAACATCTTGATGATGGTCCATTTGTTGCAGGGCCAGAGGGGGAACTTGATGTCCATGTAGCTGATGTAGAAGGCATCGAGCTTGATGTCCCAGCTGACACCCAGCACCTTCACTCCCTCCATCTTCCCTTTCTCCTCCTCAGAGAGGCTGGTGTTGAATACCTCACTGTTGCTGACGAACTCCCTGAGGTTCATCTTGGTGACAGCAAAGATGGCCATGGCCTCTCTCTTCTTCCACATCACCTTGGTGACGTTGGAGGCATTGAAGGCAATGATGTCCATGTAGATCATGGACTGGATCTCCTTCAAGAGATCCATGCCTTCCTCCTCCAAGAAGGAGTTGATGATGATTTGGAGGATGGCGGGGCTGCTCGTGAACCTGAAGCCCACATGGGTGAGCCTCAGGTAGGCATAGTTTTCAAACCCTGCCAGCTTGATGGGGTCCCAGAGCCAGATGAATATGGCCAGATCTTTGTACTTTGGGAGGAGGAGGATCTGGAGGAACACCTTCTCCAGGTCTCCAACCACCAAGATCTCTGAAAATTGGTATCAGAGCAAGATCCCCATCAAGGATCCCAACAACTGTGGCCCTGTCTCAAGGAGATCATTGAATGTGGTATTGGGCAAGGCATGAGCCATTGGGTCCAGGTTGGGGCAGCATTTTGTATGCTGGGAGGTGGATTTCTCGACGGGGAAGCAGGACAGGTAGAAGACTTGCCTGCCCTGCCTCTCTACCTCCTCCAGAGGCACCTCCTCCATGTAGCTGGCCTCCACCATCTGCTGGATGGAGAGGTGGAAGGCATCTCGGAGGTCCATCCGCTTCTCCAGCTTTCTGCACAGACTGTGCAAGCAGTTCAGTGCCTCATTCTTCCCGTCTCTGGCCCCCTCTGGGAATCCTCCGTCCCTGAAAGGGAAGGGGGCCATGAAATGGCCTCCAGAACTGCATTGGAGGTCTTCCTTGAAGTGCTGGAGGGCAAGAGCATGGGTGTTTTCCTGGATCTCGTCCTCAGTGAGACCCTCACTCTTGAGGGTGTAGAGCTCCTTGAGCTCCTCTCTCACACTCACAATCACAAGCATGGATGCCTCTCTCCTCTTCTTCCTGGAGAGCATCGTGTTGTGGTGATGAGGAGAGTTGTTCATGGAGAGGAGGGCAGTGATGTCTGCCTCTCAGGTCATCTTGCCCAGGATGAGTCTGCCAATGTCCAAGCCAATGAGGATGTGCACAGGAATGTACACAGAGCCCATCTTCAGCAGCATTTTCTCAATTGCTGGGTACTCCACTTTGATCTCCTCCCATTTGCTGGGCAACAGAGAGGGGAGCATCTTGATGGGTGGACAGATGTCCTCCAAGGCCCTGGCCTTCAGCTGCGTTCTGAACCCATTGGCCGTGTGCAGGAACAGCTGCATGATCGTCATCCTCCATGGCTGTCTCAGCGACTCTCCAAACAAACCCACATTCACCACATCCTCTCCTATCATGGGAAGGCTGAGGAGTTCTGTGGTGTGCTTCTCGATGCAGGTTATATGCAAGCCAGTGTCCAGGAGGCAGTTGACAGTCTCAGAGATAGGGCTGTCCTGGACGGGCGATGCAGCCACTTTGGCATTGAAGTGCAGGATGATGGACTCATTGCATTTGTCGATGGCATTGCTGAAGTCAGACACTGACTCCATCATCGTCATCATGGCCATCGGCAGTGAGGATCCACCTCCAGGTCGTCTCCCTCCTTTCTTCCCCTCCTTTTGCCAGCCATCCTTTTTCTGAGGTTTGTGCTGTGAAGAGGAGGGCCTGGAAGAGGAGGATGAGGAGGGTTTCTTCCACTGCTGTAGCCTTTGCGACTGCCGCTGTTGGCCGGGCAAGCATTGCTGGGCACCTTGCTGGGTACCCTGCTGCCTGCCAGTGGCAGAGTTGTCAGGGTAGGCCATGTAGCAGAGAGCCGAGTGGTGGCTGCTGCTGTTGCAGTTGCTGCAGTTGTAAGGGCTGCAGCACTGAGAGATGGTGTGCCCCTTGGTGAGGAAGTCGTAGCAGCAGTCATACTTGGCGATCTGGTCCTTGCACTGTTTGGTGCTTTTGAACTGATCTCAGTCCACTGCCTTATGCCTTCACATGCAGATGGATCAGCTATGGTCTGTTTTGCTGCCTGAGGTCTTGCTGGCATCCTTCTGCTGCAAAAAGGAGATGGGGAGGATTGAAGGGTTGGAAAAGAGCTGTTTGCAAGTGGGCTGTTTGGGCCGCGAGGCTGAGGAGGAGGAGGACTCCGTGGCCATGTGGGACTGCAGCAGCATGCTCTTGTTGTGCTGAGACTCCACTTCCTGGTTCAGGATGTGAATCAGGTCCTAGAGAGTGACCTGATGGGAAAGCAGCCCCTGGTTGATAAGTTTCTTGGCGACTGCATTGGCCAGGCAGTTGCTGAGCTTCTTCATGGTCAAGCCAACCAGGAACTGCAGCTGAGCCTCCTTCATCTGGCAGTGCTGTGCCAGGAACAAGTAGAGGTTCCATAGTTTGTCCCTGAAGGATTCCAGGCACTTGAAGTTGGTGCCTGGGAGGGACTGGATGGCATTGAGGGCCTCCTGAACATGCACCATTGGGTTGTTGTTGGCACCCTCCAGCACCTTCATAGCCTGCATGTAGCTGTTCTCCATGCTCTGGAGTGATCTGATCTTCTCTGCCGCCACTCCTTTCAAGGCCTTTGAATGGTAGATCATGCGAGTGGTAGGATCCTTGACTCGCTGATCTATCCAGAGCTTCCAGTGCTGCTTCCATGTGGGGTACTGGATGTAATCCCTGGAGAACAGCAGCAGTTCCAGAGGCTGGAGGTCACAGTGACTGCCACTGCTGAGCTTGTGGGCAATGCGATCAACGAAGTTCTCCATGCCCTTGAAGATGCTGTTGATGGAGGCCTGGCCAGAGTTCCTGGCCATGCCTTCCGAGGTTCTGCTGGCCGCCGAGGGTGGCTGGGGTGGCGGGGGCGGGTTTCCAGCCCTGGCTCCAGCCTGCTGTCTTCCTCCATCTCCCTCCAGTGACACCAGATTGACCATCACTGTCACTTGCCTCCTGTCAGGGTCTGATGAGAAGGCTGTGAGCATGGAGCTGGGCGGGTGAAGAGATCAGCCCATGAACGGCCGCTAAGAGCAGAGGAAGATGAGCTGGGGGGCG
>JASANA010007639.1:0-27442 GCA_030248095.1 Ptycholaimellus sp. GST1_10 | reverse complement strand
GAGATGAGGATGGTGTAGTAGGAGGTGCTAGCGATGACTGGTGCCGTTGAAGGGGCCGTAGCGTTCGTGGTGGAGGCGTCGGTCGCGGTCGGCGGTGCCTTTGGTGACGACGAGCTCGGGCGGGGGCGGCGGTGGAGGCGGGGGCTGGGCGCTGAGTTTGTTCTTCCCCGCCGCGTCCCAGCCCATCGCCGTCATCCCCCGCATGCACAGCAGCTCGATGCACTCGAACAGCGTCAACTGCAATGAGTAGAAGGGGTCTGTGATGCGCTTGCTGTGAGCAAAGAGCAGAGAGTTGAGTTGAAAAGCTTACAAGGCTGGCGCCGAGGAAGAGGCCGAGTGTACCACCTGAGGTAGGCGAAGGGAAGATTGATGGAGGGTCAAGAAAGGGGAAAGCAGGAGGAAAGAGACCGGTGTCGCAGAGGAAGCTCCAGAAATCGTATGTCCTGGACTGTACGGTGTGCTGGACAGCCATGCTCTTGTAGAAGAGCTTCACATAGGCCATGTTCTCCCTGAGACAAGCAGCAGGTGATGGAGCAGTGGAAGTGGGGAGGGCTGACTTGTAGTATCGGCGCAGGAGGAGTAGTTCGTCCTTGTAGTCCAGCAGTTCGGCAAACAGCTCGTTCATGGAGGCGGCGAGGAAGTATCCGTAGTCGTTCGTCTGCTCTGACCTCAACCGACAACTCCCATGGCCCCCCTGCTGCAGGCTAGTGCTGGGAAAGGGGACCGTATTTTCTCCAGAACGCTGGTGCTGTTGAGGATGCAGTCCATCTTGTTGCGCGTGACAAGGGCGGATTCCTGGTCGTGCTCCTGCTGCTGGAAGGACTGCCGGAACTCGGAGTCTTTGAAACTGCAACGCTGCTTTACAGTCTAGCTGGGCTGGGCGGGGCCTGGGAAAAAGATTGTTACGAGATTACGTCGTTCTGCAGCATTTGAATGGCCGTCAAGATCACTTTCTCAAACTCCTCAACCAACATTCCCATTCCAATTGGTTTTCGCTCAGCTAAATGTGGAGGTGGAGTTTCAGCTAAATAAATTAAATAAATGTCATAGAGCTAGCAGTAATAGGGAAAAGTTGGAGTGTCAATGCGGAAAAATGAATGGTTTCACCTCAACGGACTTGAGGAAGGCGCGTTTGTTGTTTTCAATGTGCTCATTGAGCACCGATTTGGAAATCTTCTCCTCTGTATAGTCCTTGAGCTTGGCGTCGATTTCCTTGAGCATCTTGAGGGACTGACAAGTGAACCGGAGCTTTTCACACTATCCTTTCATCCAACAAAGCACTCTCAACTTTGTTTAACTTGGCCTCGTTGTAGAGCTCCACGACTGTGCCATCAACTTCCATCTTCATCGTCATCGCTAGGTTCACCCATCTCTGCAGCATGCTTTTTCTTCTCCTGTCTTCGCATGTGGACAACTTCAAATGGAATCATCAATCAAACTTCGCAATAGTCATTAGGGGGGGAGACCCCATCAGTGTTTGGAGGAAACCTCAATGATCCGGTCCACGGCGATGGTGACGTTCATTTCGAGTGCCTGACGAAAGAGTTGCTGCTGAACGATGCAGAGGCCCCTGCCCATCTCCTGGTTGATGCGCTCCCGCAGGTCCCCGCCATTGGCCAGCCTCCCCCTCCCCATCTCCCTCCCCACCCCCCATCAGTGTTTGGGGGAAGCCTCAATGATTCGGTCCACGGCGATGGTGACGTTCATTTCGAGTGCCTGACGAAAGAGTTGCTGCTGAACGATGCAGAGGCCCCTGCCCATCTCCTGGTTGATGCGCTCCCGCAGGTCCCCGCCATTGGCCAGCCTCCCCCTCCCCATCTCCCTCCCCACCCCCCATCAGTGTTTGGGGGAAACCTCAATGATTCGGTCCACGGCGATGGTGACGTTCATTTCGAGTGCCTGACAAAAGAGTCGCTGCTGAACGATGCAGAGGCCCCTGCCCATCTCCTGGTTGATGCGCTCCCGCAGGTCCCCGCCATTGGCCAGCCTCCCCCTCCCCATCTCCCTCCCCACCCCCCATCAGTGTTTGGGGGAAACCTCAATGATTCGGTCCACGGCGATGGTGACGTTCATTTCGAGTGCCTGACGAAAGAGTCGCTGCTGAACGATGCAGAGGCCCCTGCCCATCTCCTGGTTGATGCGCTCCCGCAGGTCCCCGCCATTGGCCAGCCTCCCCCTCCCCATCTCCCTCCCCACCCCCCATCAGTGTTTGGGGGAAACCTCAATGATTCGGTCCATGGCAATGGTGACGTTCATTTCGAGTGCCTGATGAAAGAGTCGCTGCTGAACGATGCAGAGGCCCCTGCCCATCTCCTGGTTGATGCGCTCCCGCAGGTCCCCGCCATTGGCCAGCCTCCCCCTCCCCATCTCCCTCCCCACCCCCCATCAGTGTTTGGGGGAAACCTCAATGATTCGGTCCACGGCGATGGTGACGTTCATTTCGAGTGCCTGACGAAAGAGTCGCTGCTGAACGATGCAGAGGCCCCTGCCCATCTCCTGGTTGATGCGCTCCCGCAGGTCCCCGCCATTGGCCAGCCTCCCCCTCCCCATCTCCCTCCCCACCCCCCATCAGTGTTTGGGGGAAACCTCAATGATTCGGTCCACGGCGATGGTGACGTTCATTTCGAGTGCCTGACGAAAGAGTCGCTGCTGAACGATGCAGAGGCCCCTGCCCATCTCCTGGTTGATGCGCTCCCGCAGGTCCCCGCCATTGGCCAGCCTCCCCCTCCCCATCTCCCTCCCCACCCCCATCAGTGTTTGGGGGAAACCTCAATGATTCGGTCCATGGCGATGGTGACGTTCATTTTGAGTGCCTGACGAAAGAGTCGCTGCTGAACGATGCAGAGGCCCCTGCCCATACCTGGTTGATGCGCTCCCGCAGGTCCCCGCCATTGGCCAGCCTCCCCCTCCCCATCTCCCTCCCCACCCCCCATCAGTGTTTGGGGGAAACCTCAATGATTCGGTCCACGGCGATGGTGACGTTCATTTCGAGTGCCTGACGAAAGAGTCGCTGCTGAACGATGCAGAGGCCCCTGCCCATCTCCTGGTTGATGCGCTCCCGCAGGTCCCCGCCATTGGCCAGCCTCCCCCTCCCCATCTCCCTCCCCACCCCCCATCAGTGTTTGGGGGAAACCTCAATGATTCGGTCCACGGCGATGGTGACGTTCATTTCGAGTGCCTGACGAAAGAGTCGCTGCTGAACGATGCAGAGGCCCCTGCCCATCTCCTGGTTGATGCGCTCCCGCAGGTCCCCGCCATTGGCCAGCCTCCCCCTCCCCATCTCCCTCCCCACCCCCATCAGTGTTTGGGGGAAACCTCAATGATTCGGTCCATGGCGATGGTGACGTTCATTTTGAGTGCCTGACGAAAGAGTCGCTGCTGAACGATGCAGAGGCCCCTGCCCATACCTGGTTGATGCGCTCCCGCAGGTCCCCGCCATTGGCCAGCCTCCCCCTCCCCATCTCCCTCCCCACCCCCATCAGTGTTTGGGGGAAACCTCAATGATTCGGTCAATGGCGATGGTGACGTTCATTTCAAGTGCCTGACGAAAGAGTCGCTGCTGAACGATGCAGAGGCCCCTGCCCATCTCCTGGTTGATGCGCTCCCGCAGGTCCCCGCCATTGGCCAGCCTCTTGTTTTGTTTTTTTTTTTTTTTTTTTGTTTTTTTTTTTTATGGAAAGAGAAGCCACCTGAATGGTGACAGAGAGGCGGTTGAAGATGTTCTGCGTGTCGCGCATGGTGTTGCTGAGCTTGCGCTGGAAGGCGTCGAAGTTGCAGTAGCAGGTGACGCTGCCGAAGATGGTGACGTTGCAGTAGCAGGGTAAGAGAAGCCACCTGAATGGTGACAGAGAGGCAGTCGAAGATGTCCTGTGTGTTGCGTATGGTGTTGCTGAGCTTGTGCTGGAAGGCGTCGAAGTTGCAGTAGCAGGTGACGACGCAGAAGACGGTGATGTTGCAGTAGCAGGGAAAGAGAAGCCACCTTAATGGTGACAGAGAGGCGGTTGAAGATGTCCTGTGTGTTGCGTATGGTGTTGCTGAGCTTGCACTGGAAGACGTCGAAGTTACAGTAGCAGGTGACGCTGCCGAAGATGGTGACTGTAGGAGTGGATTTCATATTGGCGGGTAATTTTGGGTCCTCAGCGGCCAAGCTCGCGTAGACCTTCTGCTTCCTCTCCATTCACGCCATTCGTTGCAGCATTGAAAAAACTACTTGGCTAAATCGCTCAACAAACCACAACGCAATCCCACATGGAGCCACCCACAGTCTTCCGCCGGGAGGACTAGAACGTGGACTCCTACCAGGGCATCAGGCACCACTTCACCGCCATCTGCAACGGCAGTGGCAGCAAGTACAAGGATGGAGGCTTCAGCAACAGCTCCAGTCACCTCCTACACCTCGCCTTCAACCCTCCATCTACCTCCCAGCTTCGACGAAGCATTGGCGGTGATTCTAGAGCCATATCGGGCCTAGATCACCATTTCTTTGCGGTGTGTGCTTTGAGCCTTTCGTGGGGTCCTTTGGGGTGCCTGGTGAGTTCCAGCTGAGCAACGGCCCAGCAGAGCATCTTCAGTGCCTCCCACACCTTCATCAGCTACAAGTACATGCGCTACACAGACTCGGAGGTTGGCTACAGCAACAACACCTGTGGCATTGGCTACCAGAGCATCTCCTGTGGCTTTGGCACCTACCAGTCCATCCTCTCTCTCTCTTCATCCCTCACCTTTTGACCTCCCAGCCCCGCCTCTAGCAATTTTCTTTCGCAAAAGGCACTCCCACTTTCTTCCACCCAACCTTCCAAAAATTTCCAGCCTAGTGCGTTGGTGATGTCACCATGCGCAAAGCTGCCCAAAACTACCCCCACACCCCCCAGTGCCTAGAAGTAGGTACTCAACAGCCCTCTTCAGGGCTTCAGAGACATAAGTTCCCCCAAAAGCCCTTGTCAGGGCTGAAGCTCAAGTACCAAGCAAGGATGGCCGACAACGTCCAGCCCCGCAGCGCCTATCAGTTCATTGGACCCTGCGACCCAGTCTGCCAGCTGGGCCACTGGAGATGGGGACGGGCGGCCAAGCACAGCGCCAACAAGGTCCTCTGCCATGGCTGCGCGGTGACCATCTGCCGCTGGGGCTTCGACGACGCCTTCACACCCCCCGGCTCCACCAGCGTCGACGTCTGGAACGCCCTCCTGGAGGCCACCAATGAGGCGGTGGAGGCGCACAGGGCCCACCCACGGATCACCTGCCACACGTGCCTGGATGACAACGGCACCTACGTGGAGAGCCTTTGCATGCAGCTCAGCAGCCTTGGCATCTGGGAGGAGTAGGAAGGGTTCCACGTCCGCTACCAACCAGTACTCCACCTTCACCACACTCAGGCCAGGCTGGAGGCAGAGCAAGGGGATGTGCTGATGAGGGAGAGTGAGGATGAGGAAGAGAGCGGGTAGGAGGACGGAGAGGCAGGGGAAGAGCGACGGCTCGGACTCTAGCTGCAACTCCATCCACCCCATCATCCAGAACCTCAAGAACCAGAAGCAGCATGGCAGGAAGAAGAAGGGGGGCCAGGGCCAGCCAGGCCACTGGCGATGGGAGGAGGAGAAGGGCGAGCAGAGGCAAGGGCAGAGGTGGCCAGGCAGCGATGGCTGCAGGCCGAGCGGGAGCTGGAGGAGGCGCGGGAGGAGCGGCGCGCGGCCGGCCTCCCCAGCCTGGACAGCAGCTTTGCCAGCTATGGCACCGCCCACCAGGAGGCCCCACGCCGACCACGGCACCCTCCACCACCTCCACTGGCGCCCTCCACAGCAAACGAGCTAGCAGAGGTGCTCCATCCACTCATTCAAGTCCTGAGCAACACAATTGGGTCCCAGCACCACTACGGCAGCCGCAAGAACCTCTCCCGCCCCAAGCTCACCAAGCTCACACCCAACCTCACGCCCTTCGATGGGAAGGACCTGAGCAAGTACAGGCGTTGGAGAGAGGAGTTCCAGTACCTGATCGTGGACCACCCCAACCTCAACGACAACACCAAGTTCCACTACCTCCTCAGCGCCCTCCAAGGCTCCGCCCTTGCCAAGATCGCCCATCTCAGCTCAGTGGATGCAGGGGCCTGGGTGGAAGCAGACAGGATCCTGGAGGAAACGTACGGGAACGTACCTGAACGAGGTCATCTACCAGCTCATTCCATGCCTCCCCTACTCCTACCAGCAGTGGCTATGGCGGCATCGGTTGGAGCAACGGCTCCTACCCACCCTGCCCATGGAGGAGTACCTGAGGTGGCTGCGGATGGAGATCCAGATCACGGGGCCTCAGCCGCGCAAGGAGGACAAGGACACGGGCAATGGGAAGGGCAAGGGAGCCAAGGGCGCGACACAGCAGCCCACCTCCAGCCCCTCACAACCCTACTCTCATGTCTCTTTCCTCACAGCGGGTGGGGAGGAAGGCGGAGGGGAAAAGCAGGATGGAAAGGGCAAGAAGAAGGAGGAGGCGGAAGGCAGCAGGAAGGGCACCAAGAATGCCTGCCTCTACTGCCAGAAGGAGCACTGGGCCTACAACTGCGACCAGTACAAGGACCCAAAGACGAGGCGGAAGCGGGCGGAGGAGCTGCGGCTCTGCTACAACTGTCTCTCATCCAAGCATCGAGTTGGGGAGTGCAAGAGCAACTCCAAGTGCAAGAAGTGCAGCAAGAAGCACCACACGAGCCTGCACGAGGACAGGGAGAAGAAGGAGCTGCCAGCGGACAAGGAGGCCACCAGCAATGCGACTGCATGCAGCGGGAAGGCCAGCAACGACAGCAAGATCAGTCCTGCCCTACTTCAAGTCCTACGCCTACAACCCAGCGGGGAAGGAGGCAAAGGAGCTGGTGGTGCTGCTGGACGGATGTTTGGATGTCAGCTGGATCGACGGCAACGTCGCCAAGGAGCTCAACCTCAAGCAGGGCCCACAGTTCTTTGTGAACGTAAGTACCAGCCAGACGGAGGAGAAAAGGAGGCAGAAGACCTGCAAGGTGGAGCTGGAGCTGCGGCGTACGGATGGGAACCAACTCAGCTTCAAGGCCCGCACCACGCCGGTGGTCACGGGCACCCTCTACGTCGGCAGCTACAAGCTCTCCAATGGCAACTGCAAGAAGCTCACCTTCACCAACAGCCCCCCTGCAATGGCATCGGAGCTCAAGGTGGACGTGCTGCTTGGCCCAACTACCTGGAGGAGATCACAGGGCCTGCAGCGGTGGAGACGCAAGCACTCAGCAGCAGCCTCTTGGTGGTCCACTCACCCTTCGGGGCAATCCTCAAGGGGCGCCTGAAGGACAGGGACTACGAGGTCACCAGCGGCTATGCCTGCAGACAGCACATCAGCTGCTTTGCTCAGACGGAGGACGAGAACCTGGCAGACACAGTCAACGGACTGACAAGCCTGGACACTCTTGCCTTCGACAGCAAAGAGGTGGACAAGAGAATGCTGGAGCTGTATGGGAACCTGCGCAGAGACAAGGACAGGCGGTTCATCATTTGCCTACCCTTCAAGGACAATGCCTCTGCACTCACCAGCGACTTCCGCGCCGCCTTCGCAAGGACCAAGAAGGTCCATGACAAGATGAGTCAAGAGGAGAGGAAGGAGTACTACCAAGAGTTCAACAAGCACCTGGAGAATGGGTTCCTGGAGGAGGTGAAAGGAGTGGCACCGATGGGGGCCCTGGTGCATCACCTCAGCCACTTCCGCATGGCCAAGGAGGACTCCGCTATGACCAAGATCCGGCCTGTCGTCAACGCCAGCGCCAAGGGGGCCAGCGGATGCAGCCTGAATGACCTGCTGGAGATGGGGCTGGACATGCTCACCGACCTGCTCAGCCTGCAACTGTGCCTGCGGGTGTACAAGCACGTGTTCCTGGCGGACGTGAAGAAGGTGTTCTACCAGATCCGCATTGAGGACTGCGACCGCGATGCCGTCCGCATCATCCTCCCCAAGGACATCAGCCAGGATCTCTCCTCCTCCAACTTTCAAGTCTATCGTTTCACCAGTCTCATCATGGGGTCAACGGCGAGTCCGTGGGTGCTGCTGGCATGCATCAAGTACCTGGCGGAGGCGGAGGCAGAGCGACAGGACGCGGGGAAGGCGAGCTACGGCATCGCGGCCAAGGACATCCGCTCCATTCCCAATGCCACCTACATGGACAACGTCCTCAGGGTCGCTGACAGCGAGGAGGAGGGCGAGACCAAGGCCATGGACTACCGCACCATCTTTGCCCAGGCCACTATGGTGCTGCGCGAGTACGCCTCAAGCACCCTAGCTCTACAGCAGCTGCATGAGTTCAAGCACAAGGGGGAGGAGATCAGAGCCCTAGAGCCTCGTTTGGGGGCTGAAGAGCGACGGTCTGCGCATCATCCCACCCAAGCTCGACAAGTACCTGGCCCAGATGGAGTTCAGCAAGCGCGACGTGCTCTCCTGCACCGCCCGCGTCTTCGACACCTACGGACACCTCACACCCATCCTCCTGCAGTCCAAGCTCTTCTTCCAGCAACACGCCTTGCATCTGGCTAGCTGGGAGGAAAAGGTGGAGAAGGAGAGAGGGAAGGAGTTTGCGATACTGGTGAAGGAGATGGCGGGGCTGGGCAAGTGGGAGTTTGAGAGGAAGCTCAAGCTGGAGCGGAAGGAGCCTGTGGACTTCGTGGTCTGCACAAACGCGAGCAACATCGCCTTTGGCTTCGTCATTTATGTCAAGCAGGGCAAGGCCATTGACTTCCTCTACTCCAAAAGCCATCTCATCAGCTGCAATTCGTCCACGCGCACGACAGTGCCAAGGGCGGAGCTCTGGGGTGCTCTGGCAGGAGCAAGAGCAGCAGACAGGCTACGGGGGCTCCTGCAAGGACACCTGCAAGTTCAAGCTCTCCACCTCTTCATGGACAGTCAAGTGGTCTATTGGTGGATCAAGCAAAGCAAGAGGCTGAGCCGGCCGTACGAGCAGCAGAGGGTGGACGAGCTGCTGGGGTACCTGAACAAGGCCAACGTACGCTACATCCGCACCGCCGAGAACCCCGCTGACTTCGCGACAAGGCCTGTCTCTGCTCAAGACCTTCATCCTCAACACCTCTTCTACACGGGGCCCAGCTGGCTGGGAGGAGCGGTGGAGGCCTGGCTGGACAAGGTGGCCGAGCTGACAGAGCTGACAGGGGAGTTGGAGCAGGGGATGCCCAGGAGCCTGCTGGTCGGCAAGGAGAGTGCGGGAGAGGGGGAGGTGGAGCAGTGCGGCTTCATCGCCTTCACGGGCACTGACTCCAAGAACTCCAACAGCCTCCCCAAGAAGAAGAAAAAGAAGGGGCTCCAGAAGGGAGCGCCCAAAATCATGCCCACAAAAGAGGCCAAAGAGCCCACTAAAGAGGCCAAAGAGCCCACAGAAGAGACCAAAGAGTCCACAAAAGAGGCACAAAAAGAAAAAGAAAAATAAGAAGGAGCAAAAGAGGCGCAAAGGCCCATGGTGAATGTACTGGAGCTCTTCTCGGAAGGCAATGTCAGAAGCTATTCATTCCTCATCCACACAATTGCTAGAATGCAAGGGTGGGGCAGAGGAGGAGGCTTGGGGCGGATTTCAAGTGGAGAAGCAGAGCAGGCGGAGAAGCTGGTCATCGTCAGCCTCCAGGCCAAGCTCTCCCAGGCCCAGCTGGACTCCTACAATGCCTACCATGGCGGGGACGGCATCATTTGGGTGCGCAGATGCCTCAAGAACCTCTCTCATCCAGACCCCATCCTCCTACCCAATCACTGGCTCACTCAACTGCTACTACGGGACTACCATGAAAAGCTGGCCCATGCCAGGGTCAACTACACTCTCAGCGCCTTCAGGGACCAGTTCTGGATGCCACACGGGCATCGGGAGACCAAGGCCATCTTTGTGTTTCCAGTGCAAGCAGGCTAAGGCCCGCCCTCACCCACCACCTCAACCAGGACAGCTGCTGCATTCACGCCTACTCATCCAACATCCACCCTTCACCTCGTTCACGGCTGATCAGTTTGGCCCCATGGACATCTACAAGAAAGGGGCCAGGCTCAAGCTCATCTGCATCTGCAACACAACACACTGCGTCCACCTGGAGCTGCTCAGAGACTACTCCACCACAGCCATCGTTCACATCTTCTATCATCTTTGGAGTCTTCGGGGGATCTCAGCCGGGCAGATCTACATCGATAACAGCACCGCCTTCATGGGGGCAGCAGGCCTGTTGGAAAGGGAGCTCAGGGATCTGCTGGGGGGCGACGGCCTCTGCAAGTTCAGCTTCCACTTTGGCTCCATCAAGGCACCCTGGGAACAAGGCAGCGCAGAGCAACTGGTGAGAGCTGCAAAGGAGGCACTGCAAGTGCTGGCCTGGAAGTGGCGCCTGGGGGAGGAGGAGCTCCGCACCCTGCTGGCTCATCTCACTGCTGTCTTCAACGATCGCCCACTCACCTCCACTAGCGATGACCTCGAGGACCTCACCCCACTCTGGCCTTCCAACCTACTCCATCCCACTCTCAAGCCTGTCCTTCAGCCACACCCACCTCCAATCACCAATCAGGCCAAGGCCCTTTGCCGGTGCCTACATCTTCAAGTACAAGCTCTGGAGGAAGCCAAGGGGCGATGGATGCGCGAGTACCTGGACTACCTGCGGGAGCGGGATGAAAGGAGGAAGGGGAGGAAGGGGCGAGTGCAGTGGAGGGTTGGCAACCTGGTGCTCTTCGACAACGAGAGCAAGCGGGGTGACTGGCAGCTACTATGCATCACCAGCCTCAACTCCGGCCCCAACAACGCCATACGCACCGTCTACGCCCGCGACATCAAAGGCACCGTCCACAAGTACCCAACCCGGAAGCTGGTGAACCTGGAGCTGGGCGGGGAGGAGGACGAGCTGGCGACGGGCGCCAGCGAGGGAGGCCAGGGGGACGGGGCGGAGTCGAGCGAGCAAGCAGAGCTGCCCGAGCTGTCAACCCCACACCAAGTCCATAGTCCAAGGCCGACCCCACACCTAATTGCTTTCATTGTATCCCCACTTTTGGCCCAGCTAGCAAGTCTCAGGTCATCCATTCTTTCATTCTCATGTCTAAGCCTTCTCTACTCCCTCAATTCTCCAACCCAGCCCCATTTGCTTCTCTGGACTGGCCAAAGCGTGATACGGGCACATGCTGCAGGAGTGCCTTTTGCCCCTGCCAAGAGTGTGTCAATCCCGCTCTCCCCGTTACGTGGCTGGCCAGCCAGAGAGGGGAAGGGGAGGGGGAGGGAGGAGGATGGGCATGGAGGGGTGCGGATAGAGGGCAGAGGTGATGGAGGAGCTGTTGAGAATAGGGAACTTCCCATTCCCATCCCTTTGCATTCCTCATCACACCTTTGTCTCACATGCACCCACTTTCTTTCTTTTTTCACTTATTCTAAGAGTCTTTGGTATAGGAGATGTGATCGGACACTTTGTCTTTCATCTATGATTCGGTTCAGCCCGTTGGGCTTCGCTTCGGCCATTTTTGGCACTGCCTCCAGCCTTTTTGGCTACTTATTCATTGCCTAGATCAGCTTTCTATTTGCTAATGCGTTAGCTTGAGGATTCTATTGTTTTGGCTTTGTGAGCATAGGATTTAGCTCCTTTTTTGGTCTCTAAGATTGAGATAAGTATAGTTTGCTGAGGGGATAAATGTAGGAGTGGATTTCATATTGGCGGGTAATTTTGGGTCCTCAGCGGCCAAGCTCACGTAGACCTTCTGCTTCCTCTCCGTTCACGCCATTCGTTGCAGCATTGAAAAAACTACTTGGCTAAATTGCTCAACAAACCATGACGCAATCCCACAGTGATGTTGCAGTAGCAGGGAAAGAGAAGCCACCTGAATGGTGACAGAGAGGCAGTCGAAGATGTCCTGCGTGTTGCGTATGGTGTTGCCGAGCTTGTGCTGGAAGACGTCAAAGTTGCAGTAGCAGGTGATGCTGCCAAAGACAGTGATGTTGCAGTAGCAGGGAAAGAGAAGCCACCTGAATGGTGACAGAGAGGTGGTTGAAGATGTCCTGCATGTCGCGTATAGTGTTGCAGAGCTTGTGCTGGAAGGCGTTGAAGTTGCAGTAGCAGGTGATGCGGCCAAAGACAGTGACGTTGCAGTAGCAGGGAAAGAGAAGCCACCTCAATGGTGACAGAGAGGCAGTCGAAGATGTCCTGCGTGTCGCGTATGGTGTTGCCGAGCTTGCGCTGGAAGGCATCGAAGTTGCAGTAGCAGGTGACGCTGCCGAAGACGGTGACGTTGCAGTAGCAGGGAAAGAGAAGCCACCTGAATGGTGACAGAGAGGTGGTCGAAGATGTCCTGCATGTCACGTATGGTGTTGCCGAGCTTGCGCTGGAAGGCGTCGAAGTTGCAGTAGCAGGTGACACTGCCGAAGACGGTGACGTTGCAGTAGCAGGGAAAGAGAAGCCACCTGTATGGTGACAGAGAGGCGGTCGAAGATGTCCTGCGTGTCGCGTATGGTGTTGCCGAGTTTGCGCTGGAAGGTGTCGAAGTTGCAGTAGCAGGTGACGCTGCCGAAAATGGTGACGTTGCAGTAGCAGGGAAAGAGAAGCCACCTGAATGGTGACAGAGAGGCGGTCGAAGATGTCCTGCGTGTCGCGTATGGTGTTGCCGAGTTTGCGCTGGAAGGCGTCGAAGTTGCAGTAGCAGGTGACGCTGCCGAAGACGGTGACGTTGCAGTAGCAGGCGTTCGGGTCGATCCCCCGCCACGAGGCTACGTCCAACTGCCCGCTCCAGGCTGTTGGCTGTAACACCATCTTTCCTTGCCAGCAGCCTACCAGGACTGCTCAGCCAAAACCTGCTGCACAGTCTGCACAGCCTGCTGGAAGTAGAGGGATTGGCTCATGATCAGATCCATGGAGTGGCTCAGACGTCGCAGTTGGGCCTCCTCTGCTGTCTTCCCGGCTGTCAATCCCTCCTATCTGCTCAAGAGGCAAAGTGGAGCGGAGTAAAGGGGAGCTACGCGGTTGCTGTGGGTTGGAGCAGTCGATGCCGTAGGAGGAGAGGGCCTGTTCCCGAATGCGGCGACTCAGCAGGGCCCTAGCATCCACCGTCTGCGGCGTCATCTGCGTCTTGCCTTCATCCCGACTCTCTGCACCCATCCCTGGTTCTGCTCTCTGTCCTCCCCCTGCTGCAGAGGCGTGCTGGGCAATCCGAAGATGAGAATGGCATACGCATGGTCTCGTCGTAGTGGTCCTTGAGACAGGACTGGCGCTGTATGAGCTTCTTGGCGACGTTCTCGGAGAACTGGTTGTCGCTGTCCGGCGTCAGGCCTGGCTCCAGCACGTTTTCCTGCACACTCACACACTCACCCTGGCTGGGGGTCCTCCAGGGGGAGGCTGGGGGGAGGACTGAGGATGGGGTACCCTGAAGGCGGCCGCGGCGCGAGCGATGGGTGTGGTGTTGGTGGCCGCGCTTTTGAGGGAGTACAGGGCCTGGGAATCCAGCGCTTTCTTGTAGCGAGCGCGCAGGATTTCCTCCATCGCCTCCGGCTCCTTCTCCAGCAGTGAGCGCAGTAGCAAATCATCCCTTCAAATACTCTTCAATTACTATACCTAGCCTTTTTATGGCTCACAGACATTCGGCGTCAAATCAGCCGGCAGAGAGAGAGAGAGAGAAGAGAAAAAGGAACCGAAATATTTGGAAGGAGAACTCTTTGGCGTAGAGGACGCCGAAGCAGGCGGGGGAGCAGTTGGTCTTCGTTCGCTTGCGACCCGAAGGATCCCCCATCGTCGTTGTGTTGTCGCCTAGAAGAACATTTATTGCTTCTTTTCACTTCTTCTGCTATCCTCAAAGCACAGGGGCAGGATAGGGAAGGCGAGAAGGAAGAGTGCTTACCGAACAGAGCCTTGGCTATAAAGACTTTACAAACTAGTTCAGGTACCAGAGGGTTGGGTCTAAATGAAAAGAGGAAACCAAAGGAACCGTACTCTTACCAAAAAGCTTTTGAGCTTAAACCGATGAAAGAATCATAGAAACGATGAAAGAATCGAAAAACATTTTTAGGAAGTTCGTGAACAGTTACCTGCAAAAACACTTGGACAGAAAACCACAAGGTTCATCATGACAAGGTCAAACAAAATCGTCAATCATACAGTCATAGTTACCTTCGTTCATATTAACCACTAAAACCTTGCTTAGATGGGAGCTTATTCCTCACCGCCAAATATAAGTATGGGAAGGGGGGCGGGAAGAGGACCTTGAGTCTCAGTGAGAGCAGAAGGCCCCACAGAGGGGCGTAGGCAGGCAAAGTATTGGATGAGTGTGCAGATGCCATCCCGGATGATGAAGTCGTCTTCTTTTGCATACTGCGCCAGCATGGACGGAGCGCAGCCACACACCATCTGTGCTTTCGCGAATTTCTCTTCCGTCACGCACGCCACGTACGAGTACGGCCCTATCAATGTGCGTTCCATCATTCAGTTTTCCAGGTTCGAATTTGGCGGCTGGCGCATAACAAAAGGGTACTCGTGATATTCACATCCAAATAAGGGCCCCAAATCTTTCCTGAGTGCTGACTCTCCAATCGGCGAAAAACAAGGCAGAAAGCTGAGGAAGGACCAGGAAGAAAATCGAGGCTTTTCTCTCCGGGTTTGACGCATGGATGATCTTCACGACTGATGCGAGTGTTTTTCTGCAGGCTGAGACCGACCATCGTTTGCGTTCCCGCAGCCACGTCGAAGGCCAGGTCTGACATCACGGCAAAGGAGTCCGGCTCATGTACTGCCATCTGCAAACCTCACTCCCACTACTAAACGGCAGTCCTAGGGCGCCACAGTTTTCCCATTTTTGCCATTTCTTTCTTTGTGCTAGTGGCTATTTGGATTTTTGCTAATTATGGCTTGAAAAAAACAAAATAAAATTCTAAATTATGAGGTTTATAAATTAAATTTTAGGGTCAAATTAAGGTAAAATTTTCCTCATCGTTTCGGCCAAAACTGAGAAGAAACTTAAGTGATCGAGTGAGGAATCTGCCATAATTTGCCGCCTGCTTATGAAAGTTTAGATTAAGTTTTTAGATGGCCAAAGACCAATGAAATGAACCTTTTAAAATTATTGCTCAAAACGGTTTCTTCTAAATTTAAATGGAAGTAATATTTGATTGCGTTATATCTTGTTCAGAACTTTTTGATAATTGAAAATTCATAAATTTCTCATGCTAATAGACGAGTTAGCTTCATAAAGAAGCTGAAAGTGAGCTTTAGGCCGATGGTAGACAAAGACTAAAATAGATGAAGACTGGTGAATGGGGGGAAAGGAACCCTGAGGCCGGCAGATGGGAAGGTGGGAATGGCCTCATAGGTGGCAGTGTCCACAATGAGATCCAATGTGTAGTCAGGTCCAGCAGTGATCAGCTCCTCTTTGATGTCCAGGGTGTAGCAGAGGCCGGAGTCCGTCCACACTTCCCGAAAGTCACGCCAGTTACACTCGTTGCCCAATGGAGTGCGACACCTGAACCTCATGCTGCAGTGAACAACCCTATTTCATGTGCTAGACTAGGCTACGGGAGTTATTTGCTAAATCAAAAATGTTAACCACAAAATGAGCTCGTTTTTGGCAAGCTGGGAGCGAGCGATGAACTGGACCATGCTGGCGTTGAGTTTTTCAAGATAGCTGTCTGAAACACAAACTCCTTTTTGCTCTTTCTTTCCAGAAAGAAAGACTGGAAGTACATCGGTTGGCTACGTTGGGGTCGGTGGATGCCATGGAGTGGCGGTAGAGTTCCTCCGTCTTGTTGATGAGGAACTGGTTCGGTTTATCCATCAGCCAGGAGACCTTGGCCTCCAGTGTGCTGGAAAAACCCAGGTTTCAGCTCCAGCTACGCAGGGAGAGGAGACGATGAGCCTGCAGATGGTGATGGTGGGGAAGGTGAGGCTTTCGTTGTAGGAGATCTCGATGTTGACGCTGAGGGGCTCCGCCACGTAGGCCCTGATCTTGGTCACGATCTGGAACAGGGCCAGCCCCATGCCTGCCAGGATCAGCACCACCCAAATGCCCCTCAATCCACTCCTCCCCTCTCCCTCAGCAGGAAGGGGGCTAGAAGGGGGTGGTGTACTTGTGCAGCCAGCCAGAGGCAGCCCAGGCGAACTTCCAGCCGTGGAGTGAGGTCTCCTGGGAGAACTGCTTCAGGGTCGTCATGGCACTGTTGTCGGAGAGGGCGGCCAGGAACCCCACCGAGTTCTGGTGCTTCTTCACTGCATCTCGCAGCTTTTTCTCCCCTCAAAGCCCCTCAGTCTTTGCCTCCCAAGCTCCGCCATTGCGTGCTCCACCTAGCTTAAGTTAGGCCTCTCAGCTGGCAAGAGAAGGCAAGTGAAAGCTTCAGAAATAAGTTCACAACTTGATAGCTTTTAGCTATGCTGTCTTTTTGTGATGAGAAAAAAGTGGCTAAGCAAATTGAAATGATAAGAAGGAGAGTAGGTGGTAATGCAGGGTGGTTGCTAGGATTGGTTGGCAGACAGGAGAAAGCTATTCATCGAGAAAGCCACTTGCTTCAGGAACCGCCCGGAATTGCCTGAGAGCAGGCATCAAAATTACCGCTAAAAATAAAGTCTACAGTGGGGTTCTTGTAGCCATCGTTTTGCCAGGACTACTGAGATTGAAAAAGTCTGTTTCATAGGCGAGTTCAAAAAAAATAAAAAAAGTCGAGTGCATTTAAATTGACGGAAGAAGGTTTTCGTTATTACCTAGGTGAAAAAAAGAATTATGTCACAGAGTGGGATATGATAGACTGAGTTAGTGGAGACCATTACTTTTTATTATACTTTTTTTAAAACCATTTTGAAGCCAAATTGTGATTAACGCTTCATTATTTAGCCTATTTAGGATGCTTACAGTTCTTGGGATTCTGTAATTCAGTTTTTAGTTTTTTTTAATTTGTTGCCTGAGAAAAAACCCTCAAAAACCCTTTGCAAATCTTGTAAATTAAAAATTGAAAAACAAACAAAAAATGAAAAATGCTTTGGACTTGCAGAAATCTGGAGGGGAGGGTATCTAGATCGGTGCAGGGCGGGGGAGGAAGGTGAGGTATTTGAGGCGCAAAGGAGCGAGGTTCCGGTTCCGATGTGAGGTGATGTGAGGAGTGGGAATGTGAGGGACCGTGTCTGGCGGCGTACTGCTTGTGGCGATAGAGGGAGTTGTCGGTTGGATGAAGGCGGGAGTGTCTGTCAGCGGCCTCCGGATGCCGTCCCATGATCTCCTAATCGAGGCCTGTTCTCTCCCTGTCGCTACTTTACTGCCCCACCTGGAAAATGGACAGCCAAAGCTGCCTGCTTGGCTCAGGCATAGGTTCACATGTATTCGCAACAGCTAGATTGACCACGCTAGGTTGGGATTGATGACCGCAGGTTGGGATTACAAATTTATGGAGAAAAATTGTTCAAGCAGGTCCACCTACATGCAGTCAGGGTAGTTTGCTTCTCAATCTGCTATACCAAAAAAGCATTCGGCCTTACGTACTTCACATCTTCTTTTTGTAACATGTCTGCTGGCTGACAGACATAGAAAAAGCAGCTCCTCTCAGTTTCTAGCATAATTTTAGTTAGACATCAGCGGTTCATAGTTCATTTAATTATTTTGACGATGATGATTTCAAACATGAGACTTGAGGCATGACTCAGACATGAGGGATGAGAGTGTGTGTGGCTGTGGAGTAGGGGCTGAGGATGCATGAAAGAAGGCTGGGGAAGGGAGGAGTGAAAGAAGGTGGGTGATAGGGAAGGAGGAGGTGGGTTGAAGGAGGGAGAAGGAAGTGGAAGGCAGGTAAAGCGGAGGCTCGTCGCTCAAGAGGCGGAAAGGCGGGCCGACCTCCGCCCACGTCGCCTTAGCCGCCCTCCCTCCTTCCTTCCGCCACCCTTCCTGCCCTTTCTACTTCTTGAAATCTACCTCCTTTTCAATCCCCTCCCTCATCGATCCAGCCTCAACTAGAAACAATGCGCAAAGTCGGCGAATTTGTACAATTGCAAATTGATGACGATGCATGGGAATTGGTGTAATTTCACGACTTGTTGAACTTAGTGTCAAGGATGCTGAAATATCTAACGACAAGTTCAGCCAGGCTATTTCACATTTGCCAGGCTGTTGTGGCTGCAATCTGTGCGGGGGCGTACGGGACAAAGTGATAAGGGTTAGTCAAATAAGCATGTCACTCTTTCTTACCGGCCCACTTTTCTCAAATAGGTCCACCTGTCCTCCGTCACTTTTGAGTAATTTAAATGAATCTCAATTGTTTTCTATTTTCAAAAATTTAAATTTATCTTTATCCTTTTCTATTCGTTGTGGAGTATTATAGACTTGAGGAAAATTTAACTCGTTAGGTAACAGATCAGGCAGGTCCAACTTAGGTGTTGGAATGAGGGATATCCTACTTTCCGTGTGGAAGTAGTTAGGTAAAAGCAGTCGCCATTTTGCAGCCAAAGCATGAAGGCCATTTTGGTGCTGTTAGGACTGGTGGGACTGGTGCTGGGAGGGATCAACTCAGGAAACCAGCGCTACAGCATTCGCATGAAGCTCATGTGCGGCTCCGCTCCTGCCGCCGACACTCAGGTCAAGCTCATGGAGCACGACACCGGTTACCATTCTACTCTATGTCAGCCTCCTTTTTTAAAACCTTCCCTTTACTCCTTTCCTTCAAGTTGATGCTCAAAGTTAATGATGAAGAAAAGGATCGGGGCCTGTACAGGCCCAGACCCGGATGACGAGCTGGACGAGGGTCGGACGAATGCCAAGGGGGAAATCGAACTCTCCGGCCAGACCTTCGAGCTCAGCTCCATTGACCCCCGCCTCGAGATCTACACCGACTGTCGTGACGGCATCAAGGCTTGTCCTTCCTCAGTTGGACGAGGGTCGGATGAATGCCAAGGGGAAATCGAACTCTCCGGCCAGACCTTCGAGCTCAGCTCCATCGACCCCCGCCTTGAGATCTACACCGACTGTCGTGACGGCATCAAGGCTTGTCCTTCCTCAGTTGGACGAGGGTCGGATGAATGCCAAGGGGGAAATCGAACTCTCCGGCCAGATCTTCGAGCTAAGCTCCTTCGACCCCCGCCTCGAGATCTACACCGACTGTCATGACGGCATCAAGGCTTGTCCTTCCTCAGTTGGACGAGGGTCGGATGAATGCCAAAGGGGAAATCGAACTCTCCGGCCAGACCTTCGAGCTAAGCTCCTTGGGCCCCCGCCTCGAGATCTACACCGACTGTCATGACGGCATCAAGGCTTGTCCTTCCTCAGTTGGACGTGGGTCGGATGAATGCCAAGGGGGAAATCGAACTCTCCGGCCAGACCTTCGAGCTCAGCACCATCGACCCCCGCCTCGAGATCTACACCGACTGTCGTGACGGCATCAAGGCTTGTCCTTCCTCAGTTGGACGAGGGTCGGATGAATGCCAAGGGGGAAATCGAACTCTCCGGCCAGACCTTCGAGCTCAGCTCCATCGACCCCCGCCTCGAGATCTACACCGACTGTCGTGACGGCATCAAGGCTTGTCCTTCCTCAGTTGGACGAGGGTCGGATGAATGCCAAGAGGGAAATCGAACTCTCCGGCCAGACCTTCGAGCTCAGCTCCATCGACCCCCGCCTCGAGATCTACACCGACTGTCGTGACGGCATCAAGGCTTGTCCTTCCTCAGTTGGACGAGGGTCGGATGAATGCCAAGGGGGAAATCGAACTCTCCGGCCAGACCTTCGAGCTCCGCTCCATCGACCCCCGCCTCGAGATCTACACCGACTGTCGTGACGGCATCAAGGCTTGTCCTTCCTCAGTTGGACGAGGGTCGGATGAATGCCAAGGGGGAAATCGAACTCTCCGGCCAGACCTTCGAGCTCCGCTCCATCGACCCCCGCCTCGAGATCTACACCGACTGTCGTGACGGCATCAAGGCTTGTCCTTCCTCAGTTGGACGAGGGTCGGATGAATGCCAAGGGGGAAATCGAACTCTCCGGCCAGACCTTCAAGCTCAGCTCCATCGACCCCCGCCTCGAGATCTACACCGACTGTCGTGACGGCATCAAGGCTTGTCCTTCCTCAGTTGGACGAGGGTTGGATGAATGCCAAGGGGGAAATCGAACTCTCCGGCCAGACCTTCGAGCTCAGCTCCATCGACCACCGCCTCGAGATCTACACCGACTGTCGTGACGGCATCAAGGCTTGTCCTTCCTCAGTTGGACGAGGGTCGGATGAATGCCAAGGGGGAAATCGAACTCTCCGGCCAGACCTTCGAGCTCAGCTCCATCGACCCCCGCCTCGAGACCTACACCGATTTTCGCTATGGCATCTAGGCTTATCCTTCCTCACCAATGTGATCAAATCCTAATTTTCATGGTAGTCATGAATTTAGTGTGCAATACCCGCCTTTGTTTGAGTCTAATTCGTGAAAAAAGACTTGGTCGAGAAAGGGTTGAGAAAAATGGATGTAAATAGAGATTAATTGGGAGAAAAAGAAGCTTTTGCAGCCGTGCCAGCGAAAGTGGAAGCTGTATCTGCCAGACAAGTATATAAACAAAGGCCCCATGGACCTTGGCACCATCAATCTGGAAATGAAGCTGAAAGACGAAGACAGAGACTGTTTCCACTGATCAAACACTCCTTCCTTCCCAACTTCTACTGCTTCAATTTCAAAGCTTTTTAGAGTGGTTTTACTGTAATTATCGTTTCTGACATACCAAGCCCAACCATCCCAGGCTACTACTACGTTCGAAAGAATATCCTATAATTCCAGCGAAGCCATTCTTCTCAAATGTGATACAGAAAGAAACGATATGCCTGGAATTTATTTCAGAATCGCAGTTATTTATCGCGCTAGCACAAAATTCTACACTGTGTCACAGTGGAAAAATCTTTGAGTGCATTTTATGGGTGTAGGTGAAGGCGGATTTCACTGGATGTGTGGTTGGCCGTCGCAATTGCCGCATGACTGGAAGCAGTAGTTGTAGATGTTGCTGACATTGCAGAGCTGATCCCGCCGCGCCCCCGTCTGCCGGCTCACGTAGCCGCACGCTGACGACATCGTCGACGAGTCCCGACAGCATGCTCCTGCATAGCCCCACCACCTATCCGCTGTCCTTCAGGCAAAGCAATCCTTGGCAGGCATTGGCAGGGAAGCGTGCGTTTGAGAGAGAGAAGAAGGGGTGAAGAGAAGGGTGCGCACCAATGCTGCAAGTTCCCAAGCTGCAGGTGTAGGGGCAATGCTGCCAGGCTGCCCTGGGATTGCTGGCGCAGTACTCAGGCATTGGCAGGGAAGCATGCGTTTGAGAGAGAGAAGAAGGGGTGAAGAGAAGGGTGCGCACCAATGCTGCAAGTTCCCAAGCTGCAGGTGTAGGGGCAATGCTGCCAGGCTGCCCTGGGATTGCTGGCGCAGTACTCAGGCATTGGCAGGGAAGCGTGCGTTTGAGAGAGAGAAGAAGGGGTGAAGAGAAGGGTGCGCACCAATGCTGCAAGTTCCCAAGCTGCAGGTGTAGGGGCAATGCTGCCAGGCTGCCCTGGGATTGCTGGCGCAGTACTCAGGCATGCACTGAATGAGCCCCGGAGGGCTGTCCTCACAAGTAGCTGGGGGAGGGGCTGCCGTTGCCATCAGCTCCTTCATCTCCTTCGTCGTCAGCTGTAGGACAGGGTTCCTGGAGCTGCCAGAATAGGCAAAGCGATGAAGGGGCACAAGAGGCTTAAGAACTGGAGCGGTGTGGGGCAGCGGCCGCAGCTCTTCATGCAGAAGGCTTGACAGGTGTAGTTGAGGCTGGGCACGTTGCAGTAGCGATTGAGCTGTTTCGCCTCGCACAGCCAATGATCCTCGCACCTACTCCCTGCACCCAACCTCTCTCCTCAGTCCAACTACTCCGGGGGCAGGGGAATGGGGGCGTGTGACGGTCGCAGTTGCCGCAGGTGAGTGGGCATTCGATGAGGTAGATGCCGGGGCGTTCCTTGCAGAGGCCGGGGGTGTTCCTGCAGGAGTCCTTCGAGTCCTCACACACAGCGGGGGCTGGGGCTGTTGGCGGCGCTGGTGCGGTGGAGAGGAGGGCAGTGCTGGGTGCTAGAGTGCTGGCTGGGGGAGGGGCTGCCGTAGTCGCTATGGCTGTTCTTGTCACCGTTGCTTGCCTCCAATATCAATTGGTTAGACAACTTAGTTAATCCTCCTTAGCGAAACCCCCATGGCGATTTTATAGAATTTCCTGCTTTTTGCAGCCTACAAGGCTTTGATTATATTGGAGTCAATTAATGTTTTTTGCTCATTGGGGTCATTTCAGCACACGCCATGTTCAAACACCAAAACCCATGCCACCCTTTCCAATTCTTTCTTCTAGACCTACCTGTTCAAATCTGTTTCGGCAAGTCTTTCCGCTTTATAATGTGAGCAAATAACTAATTTCGCCATGCGATGAATTAGGACTAAAATGCTACAGCATGAAAAGCTTATGCATATTCGGTCATCAAAAAGAAATAGACAAGTTTTAACACAATCTTAATTTATTTTGATTTAAATTAAGCATACATTTTGAGACAGGTCCATTTCAATGGTTTTAGTCCATCTAAAAACTCCGCTGCTCATTCATAAGCAGGCGGCAATTTATGGCAGAAACCCAGTTTCAGTAGAGTATTCTATTTTTTGTTTATCTTCATTTTTACTTAATTTCGAATGATTTTATGGGTTTAATTTTAAGAAAACTAAATTTAATTTTGATTTTTTGTACATTACTTTTAAGGCTAGACAGAATTTGTCACGTTCGAATCTGTTAGATTTCAATTTACACTCGTGATGTTCACAAAGAAGTATTGTTTTGCATTTAAAAATTAATTTTAGTTTTGTGATATCTCATAAAACCAAAAATATTTTTTTCGATTTAATGAGCAGCGGAGTTTTTGGATGGACTAAAACCATTGAAATGGACCTGTCTCAAAATGTATGCAAATACGTGCTCTAGCGACTCCTAAGTGCCCTGAAACTACCCAAGATGGTGTCAGATGATTCTTAGCGAATGTAGTACAATACATGTTTAAATATATGTACAATACGTGTTTTTCCAAAATCTAGGGCAATTTAGTTCTCAGCTCTGTGCCACCAGTCGTTTCCCAAAAAAACAGATTGGTTGACCTTATATGGTCACTTTTGTAACATGCATTTTTTCAAACTTTGAAACCAGCAATTTCAGTATTTTGAAAATTTTGCCTACGAAATTTTAGATAAATGTGGACTATTGTACATCAATCGAAAGGTAATTTGGAGACAAAAAAGATGGTATATCAAAATGACTACAAGAATATGCATTTTAACATGGTTATGGTCCACCCCTTTGCAAAACCACTCAAATATGACCTAAAATTGATGATGTAGATTAAGCTGATTAAGCTGACCTAAAATTGATGATGTAGATTAATTAATAACCTAAAATTGATGACTAAAAAAGGAAATATTGATGTAGATTAAACTACTTATCTGAAATGTCTCAGGCAAAATTTTCAAAAAACTGAAATTGCTGGTTTCAAAGGTTGAAAAAGTGTCTGTTACAAAAGTGACCATATCAGGTCAACCATTCCGTTTTTTGGGAAACGACTGGTGGCATAGAGATGATAACTAAATTGCCTTGGATGGTGGTACAACTTCATTCGATAGGAGAACCTTCGTTTTTCAAAAGTGGAATATCCCTATCAGATTCTGCATCCTAAAACTTTTTGAACGCCGAGTCGCTTATGGTTTCATCCAAAGCTGATCAATTAGATTGAAAGAACCAACCGAATAGGAGTGGGACAATGATTGCAGGATTCCATGCAGTAATTCTGCGTGATATAGTCATAACGGGGATTGTTGCAGTGTTGGTGAAGTCCTTGCTTACTGCACAAATCTGCATCCTTGCATTTCGATCCTAAAAAAATCTTTCTTTCTTTCTTCTCCAACAGTCCTCGAATTCACTACTGCTCGATAGAGTAGGCGAAAGCAGTCAGCGAATGGTTTCCTAATGGTCACTCTGCCAGCTAAAGGAGAAAGGGCCAACTGTCGCAGTTGTTGCAAGTACGGGGGCACTTGATGAGGTAGAGGCCGGGTACGCGTTCGCAGAGTTCGGGAGAGCAGCTGGAGAACTCGTCCACGCACGGCGGCGGAGTCTCGGATGCTGCTGCTGTGGTTGCCTGTTCCTTTTGGGTGCTCGTGGTCGCCTGCGTCCTGCAAAGAAACTCATGGATCAATGGGGGGACAGTGATCCAGATAAAGCGTTAACGGGAGAGGCGTGGGACAGAAGCCGCAGGTCTTCATACAGTACCAACGGGCAATGAGAGCATACGGTCCACTGGTCTGGTCGCAATACTTATCGAATCCTCTCTCAATGCAGTTGAGCCCAGTCGAGTCAAAGCAACGACCAACTGATGCAGAAATAACACTTTACAGAGGAGGGGAAAAAGTAATTGTAATAATACGATTGCAGTTGTTGCAGGTGACAGGGCAGAGGGCCAGATATTTCCCTGGCATTCTATTACAATTATCCACAGTGCACTGACTCCTATATTTGTCCTCGCACACAAATGGGGTGGTAGGACGAGGAGATGTTGTTGGCATGGGTGCAATAGTAGGTTTTGGGGTGGACGTTGGTTCTGAAGCAGTTGTTGCTACTGGTGTGGTTGGTTTAGGAGTGGTTGTTGGTTCTGGAGTAGTTGTTGCTTCTGGTGTGGTAGTTGGTTGAGGAGTGGTTGTTAGTTGTGGAGTAGTTGTTGGTACTGGTGTGGTAGGTGGTTGAGGAGTTGTTGTTGGTTTTGGAGTGGTTGTTGGTTCTGGAGTAGTTGTTGCTTCTAGTGTGGTAGTTGGTTTAGGAGTGGTTGATGGTTCTGGAGTAGTTGTAGGTACTGGTGTGGTTGTTGGTTTAGGAGTGGTTGTTGGTTCTGGAGTAGTTGTTGCTTCTGGTGTGGTAGTTGGTTTAGGAGTTGTTGTTGGTTTTGGAGTGGTTGTTGGTACTGGTGTGGTAGTTGGTTTAGGAGTGGTTGATGGTTCTGGAGTAGTTGTTGGTACTGGTGTGGTAGTTGGTTTAGGAGTTGGTGGTTCTGGAGTAGTTGTTGGTACTGGTGTGGTAGTTAGTTTAGGAGTGGTTGTTGGTTTTAGAGTGGTTATTTGTACTGGTGTGGTAGTTGGTCTAGGAGTGGTTGTTGGTTCTGGAGTTGTTGTTGGTAGTGGTGTGGTAGTTGGTTTAGGAGTGGTTGTTGGTTCTGGAGTTGTTGTTGGTTCTGGAGTTGTTGTTGGTACTGGTGTGGAAGTTTGTTTAGGGGTGGTTGTTGGTTCTGGAGTTGTTTTTGGTACTGGTGTGGTAGCTGGTTTAGCAGTGGTTGTAGGTTCTCGAGTTGTTGTTGCTTCTGGTATGGTAGTTGGTTTAGGAGTTGTTGTTGGTTCTAGAGTTGTTGTCGCTTCTGGTGTGGTAGTTGGTTGAGGAGTGGTTGTTAGTAGTGGAGTAGTTGTTGGTACTGGTGTGGTAAGTGGTTTAGGAGTGGTTGTTGGTTCTGGAGTAGTTGTTGGTTTAGGTGTGGTAGTTGGTTTAGGTGTGGTTGTTGGTTCTGGAGTAGTTGTTCCTTCTGGTGTGGTAGTTGGTTGAGGAGTGGTTGTTAGTAGTGGAGTAGTTGTTGGTACTGGTGTGGTAAGTGGTTTAGGAGTGGTTGTTGGTTCTGGAGTAGTTGTAGGTTTAGGTGTGGTAGTTGGTTTAGGTGTGGTTGTTGGTTCTGGAGTAGTTGTTGGTACTTGTGTACGGTGCCTTTGATGTCGCGGGCGTAGACGGTGCGTATGGCGTTGTTGGGGCCGGAGTTGAGGCTGGTGATGCATGGTGGCCTCCAGTCACCCCGCTTGCTCTCGTTGTCGGAGAGCAACAGGTTGCCAACCCTCCACTGCACTCGCCCCTTTCTTCCTTTTCTTCTTTTATCCCCCCCCCCCAAGGAGGTCAGGGTATTCCGCTTCCATCCCCTTGGCTTCCTCCAGAGCTTGTACTTGGGAAGGGTGTAGGCACCGGCAAAAGGCCTTGGCCTCATTGGTGATTGGAGGTGGGTGTGGCTGAAGGACAGGCTTGAGAGTGGGATGGAGTAGGTTGGAAGGCCAGAGTGGGGTGAGGTCCTCGAGGTCATCGCTAGTGGAGGTGAGTGGGCGATCGTTGAAGACA
The DNA here is from genome assembly GCA_030248095.1 of Ptycholaimellus sp. GST1_10. Classification (NCBI taxonomy): domain Eukaryota; kingdom Metazoa; phylum Nematoda; class Chromadorea; order Chromadorida; family Chromadoridae; genus Ptycholaimellus; species Ptycholaimellus sp. GST1_10. The sequence continues at coordinate 1,335 of JASANA010007639.1, read as the reverse complement.
GCAGTGAGATGAGCCAGCAGGGTGCGGAGCTCCTCCTCCCCCAGGCGCCACTTCCAGGCCAGCACTTGCAGTGCCTCCTTTGCAGCTCTCACCAGTTGCTCTGCGCTGCCTTGTTCCCAGGGTGCCTTGATGGAGCAAGAGTGGAAGCTGAACTTGCAGAGGCCGTGGCCCCCCAGCAAATCCCTCGAGCTTCCTTTCCCAACAGGCCTGCTGCCCCCATGAAGGCGGTGCTGTTATGGATGTGGATCTCCCCGCTTGGAGTCCCCGAGGACTTCAAAGATGATAGAAGATGTGAACGATGGCTGTGGTGGAGTAGTCTCTGAGCAGCTCCAGGTGGACGCAGTGTGTTTGTGTTGCAGATGCAGATGAGCTTGAGCCTGGCCCCTTTCTTGTAGATGTCCATGGGGCCAAAGCTGAATAGTCGTGAACGAGGTGAAGGGTGGATGTTGGATGAGTAGGCGTGAATGCAGCAGCTGTCCTGGTTGAGGTGGTGGGTGAGGGCGGGCCTTAGCCTGCTTGCACTGGAAACACAAAGATGGCCTTGGTCTCCCGATGCCCGTGTGGCATCCAGAACTGGTCCCTGAAGGCGCTGAGAGTGTAGTTGACCCTGAGCCATGGGCCAGCTTTTCATGGTAGTCCCGTAGTAGCAGTTGAGTGAGCCAGTGATTGGGTAGGAGGATGGGGTCCGGATGAGAAGGTTCTTGAGGCATCTGCGCACCCAAATGATGCCGTCCCCGCCATGGTAGGCATTGTAGGAGTCCAGCTGGGCCTGGGAGAGCTTGGCCTGGAGGCTGACGATGACCAGCTTCTCCGCTGCTCTGCTTCTCCACTTGAAATCCGCCCCAAGCCTCCTCCTCTGCCCCACCCTTGCATTCTAGCAATTGTGTGGATGAGGAATGAATAGCTTCTGACATTTCCTACAAAAAAGAAAGAGCTCCAGTACATTCACCATGGGCCTTTGCGCCTCTTTTGCTCCTTCTTATTTTTCTTTTTCTTTTTGTGCCTCTTTTGTGGACTCTTTGGTCTCTTCTGTGGGCTCTTTGGCCTCTTTCGTGGGCTCTTTGGCCTCTTTTGTGGGCATGATTTTGGGCGCTCCCTTCTGGAGCCCCTGCTTTCTTTTCTTCTTGGGGAGGCTGTTGAGGAGTTCTTGGAGTCAGTGCCCGTGAAGGCGATGAAGCCGCACTGCTCCACCTCCCCCTCTCCCCGCACTCTCCTTGCCGACCAGCAGGCTCCTGGGCATCCCCTGCTCCAGAACTCCCCTGTCAGCTCTGTCAGCTCAGCCACCTTGCTAGGCCCGGCCTCCACCGCTCCTCCCAGCCAGCTGGGCCCCGTGTA
>JASANA010007635.1:0-15648 GCA_030248095.1 Ptycholaimellus sp. GST1_10 | reverse complement strand
GAGGGTTATTGCTAGATCTCAATTTTGATAAGTCTCTTACTCCTCACAGAAAGCTCCATTTGCTCTCATTCTTTTTTCATTGGAAAGAGCATCCTCTAATTGACCAAAACTCGCGAGAAATCGACAGAAAGTTGCAGCAATCATTAGCAAATCACTCAAAACCATTTGTCCAAACTCCTTCTTCTTCTTCTTCTCCTTCTTCTTCTTCTTTCTTCTCCGCATCTATTCAATAGGACGATAGTAGGTATTCATTTCTTCCCCTCCCCTCCCCGGGTCCCTGTGCCTGATCTATTGTTTTTATTCATAAATCTTCAAGTGAACTAAGGTAGCCATGTGCACCAGTGGTGTAGTGGTGTAAGCGATTGAACAGATGGATAAAGCTTTAGAGTAGGTTCGAATCCTACTCAGGCAATCTTTTTCATTTTTGTGTATTTAAAGTTTAGAAAACAACTGGTACCATCGGCAGGCCAAAAGTAAAACCTTTTTCTCCAAAAGTTAAGCTCTTTTCAAAAAAAGATGGTTCTGAGTCAAGAGAATTTCTAAGAAATATGTAGTTTGTAAATTAATTTGCATTGTATTTTTCATTTTGAATTTTTACTTTCATTTTATTTTTTTAAATAAGTATTTTTTATTTACTGTTTTTAAAAAAGTTTATTTTTTATTCACTTTTTTTATTTATTTAATAAAATCGTAACCAAATATGTAACCAATAATATAAAATTTGTTTTTATACATTTTATACTATATTAAAAGTGGAAGAAATATCTGGTACCATCGGGCAGGCCAAATGTGAATCTCTTTTCTCCCAAATTTGCGAATTGCCTCGGAGTAAAAAGTCAAGGAAATACAATTTCTACTAGTGGAATCTGCTGCGTAATCTGCATTTTGTTTTGGGGCGCGCATGGAAAAGAGACACTGAAAACTGCGCGCCAAAAAGCAAAAAATAAAACTGTGTTCTCAGCCGATTCCACTCATTAGAGAAGTCTATTTCCTTGACTTTTTACTCGAGGCAATTGCAAATTTGGGAGAAAAAAGATTCACATATGGCCTGCCGAATAATACCAGATATACAATACTATTGGGCTGGCGCGAACGTCACTTTCTAACAGAAAATCTGCGGCGCCCAGCCCCTCTTTTTGCGAACCAGGTGTATGTTTTGAGGGTTATTGCTAGATCTTAATTTTGATAAGGCTGCTGCTCGTCACGGAAAGCTTCAATTGCTTTTTAATTCTTTTTGCAATGGACAGAGCAACATCGAATTGACTATAGTTTATCTTTTTTTTGTTGGGGAGGTTTGTTGGTGTTTTTCTTCTTTTTCTTCTTTTCTTGTTTTTTTTTTGGGTGGTGAGTTTTTCCCGGTCGGCGGTGTCTGGGTTCTTGTGGAGTGGTAAGGAGAGCGGGGAGGTGGGGGAGGGGGAGGGAAGGGAGGGGGAGGTTGGGATTCTTTTTTGTGTGGATAAGTTGGATTTATGGTGGGAGAGGAGGAGGAAATCAGGTGAAAAATGTTTGTTGGAAAGGGGGTAGGAAGAAGAGAAGAAAACGTTGTAAGATGTTTGTTGAGTTTTTTGTTTTTTAAGTGTTTTTCGGAGGGGACGGCGGGCCGTGAGGGGGGCTGGGCGCTGCCTGGCGGGGCCGCGGGGGCAGCGCGAGGGTCCCGTGGGGCGAGAGCGGCCGCGCCCTCATGCCCCCAGCCCTCCGCTGTCAGTCAGATGCTGGGCCCTCTCGTGGTGGAAGGGTCAGACGGGGTGGAATTGCGCCGTGGAGGTGTAGTTTTCTTTCCTCTTGGGGGGTGAGTTAGCCGCGCGGAGGGGCGGGAGGGAGAAAAGAGGAGCGGGGGGGGGGGGGGGATGGGGGGGGGGGGGGGCGGGGGGAGGGGGGGGGGCCAGGAGGAAGAGGGGGGGCGCGGCGGATGAGAGGGGGGGACATCCGGATGTGGAGGGGGGGCGCATCCGGATGGCCCCCAGTGTTTCTGATTTCGGGAATCTTTAGAGAATAAATAAGAATGAAAATATGGAATGTCCAAAATTACGGAATAAATAAGAATGAAAATAAACGCTGCTCAAAATTAGAGTTGAAAATGAGAATAAATATATATTTTATAACGTTAAAAAATATGGCTTAAAAATATAGCATAGAATAAGAATAAAATATGTGATTTTTATGAAATCAAAATAAGGTGTATTTTATTATTTCATATTCCCTATGCGGTATTCTTATTTTTTAACGATTTTTTTAATTTTATAAACCTTATAAAATTGAAAATCTTTATTAAGGCCAGGTTATAAATGGCCTTCTACACTGCTACCAATCAAATTTCGGATAAGATGCAAAAACGCAACAGCCAGTAGAGAAGGCTGATTGATGTCCTCACCCCATCTGTTCTCATTTACAAGCCTTAGCCGCCAGCGTTCTGTCCTCAATCCCTCGAAACTCTGCTCAAAATTCCCTTTCGAATGACGTTTGAATCATGCAAAAAGCTTCAGTAGAACTCGAGTTATGATTTTTTGCTGATTTGGGTCGACATAATGTCGGGTCGACATATTGTCGGGTCGACATAATGTCGGGTCGACATAATGTCGGGTCGACATAATGTCGGGTCGACATAATGTCGGGTCGACATAATGTCGGGTCGACATAATGTCGGCCCGACAATATGGCGACCCGACATTATGTCGACCCAAATCAAAAAATAGTCATAACTCGAGTTCTACTGAAGCTTTTTGCATGATTCAAACGCCATTCGAAAGGGAATTTTGTGTAGAATTTAGATGGGGTGAGGACATCAATCAGCCTTCTCCATCTGGACTTGGTCTTCTGTCCTCATCGATCAGCCTTCTCTACCAGCTGTCAGACTTCTCAACTTACACTGGCCTTCTGCCCTCATCGATCAGCCTTCTCTACCAGCACCAGAACTGCCTCCACTGCAGCTTCGACGATGCCTCTACAGCCCAGTTCTCCAGCCACATTCACATTAACAGGAGCTGAATCTGCGAGGGAGCCAGAGGAAGAGAAGCAGCAGTCAGTCCACCAGCACCAGAACTGCCTCCACTGCAGCTTTGACGATGCCCTCATCGATCAGCCTTCTCTACCACCTCTCAGTCTTCTCCATCTGGACTTGGTTTTGTCTCCTCATCGATCAGCCTTCTCTACCAGCATTCAGCCTTCTCCATCTGGACTTGGCCTTCTGTCCTCATCGATCAGCCTTCTCTACCAGCTGTCTGACTACACCTACACTTGACCTTCTGTCCTCATCGATCACCCTTCTCTACCAGCTTTCAGCCTTCTCCATCTGGACTTGGTTTTCTCTCCTCATCGATCAGCCTTCTCTACCAGCTAGCCTCTCTCTTGACTACATCTGGACTTGGCCTTCTGTCCTCATCGATCAGCCTTCTATACCTGCTTTCAGCCTTCTCCATCTGGACTTGGCCTTCTGTCCTCATCGATCAGCCTTCTATACCTGCTTTCAGCCTTCTCCATCTGGACTTTGTTTTCTCTCCTCATCGATCAGCCTTCACTACCAGCATTCAGCCTTCTACATCTGGACTTGGCCTTCTGTCCTCATCGATCACCCTTCTCTACCAGCTGTCTGACTACACCTACACTTGACCTTCTGCCCTCATCGATCACCCTTCTCTACCAGCTTTCAGCCTTCTCCATCTGGACTTGGTTTTCTCTCCTCATCGATCAGCCTTCTCTACCAGCTGTCTGACTTCTACATCTAGACTTGACCTTCTGCCCTCATCGATCAGCCTTCTCTACCAGCATTCATCAGCATTCAGCTTTCTCCAGCTAGCCTTCTGTTCTCATCTACAAGCCTTAGCCGCCAACGTTATGCTCCTCAATCCCTCGAAACTCTGCTCAAAATTCCCTTTCGAAGACGTTTGAATCATGCAAAAAGCTTCAGTAGAACTCGAGTTATGATTTTTTGCTGATTTGGGTCGACATAATGTCGGGCGACGTAAATGTGTGACATAATTCGGGTCGACATAATGTCGGGTCGACATTTTGGGGGAGCGTGATCGACAGATGTCTGGCTACACCTACACTTGACCTTCTGCCCTCAAGCTTCTACAGCCAGCCTGCTCCATCAGGACTGATGCCAAAATATACAAAAAAAGTCCATGGACTGGCGTCGGGCCCCAATCGATCATTATGTCGACCCAAATCAAAAAATAGTCATAACTCGAGTTCTACTGAAGCTTTTTGCATGATTAAACGCATTGGAAACAGGGAATTTTGTGTAGATGGTGAGGACATAATCAGCCTTCTCCATCTGGACTTGGTCTTCTGTCCTCATCGATCAGCCTTCTCTGACCAGCTGTCAGCACTTCTCTTCGCTCTGGCTCCTCGCAGATCAGTCCTGTATGTGAATGTGGCTGGAGAACTGGGCTGAGAGGCATCGTCGAAGTGAGTGGAGGAGTCTGGTGCTGGTAGAGAAGGCTGATCGATGAGGGCAGAAGGGCAAGTGTAAGTTGAGAAGTCTGACAGCTGGTAGAGAAGGCTGATCGATGAGGACAGAAGACCAAGTCCAGATGGAGAAGGCTGAGATGCCTCACCATCTAAATCTAACAAAATTCCTTCGAATGGCGTTGAATCATGCAAAAAGCTAGTTCGTGTGTGGTTTTTTTGTCGGTGTTGGGGGCTTATTGCGGGCCGACTATGTCGACCCGACATATGTCGAGTCCCCGACATATGGACCGAATTATGCGACCCGACATATGTCGACCCGACATATGCGACCCGACATATGTCGACCCGACATATGTCGACCCGACATTATGTCGACAAATCAGCAAAAAATCAACCGAGTACTGAAGCTTTTTGCATGCACGTCGAAAGGGAATTTTGAGCAGAGTTTGAGGGATTGAGGACATAACGTTGGCGGCTAAGGCTTGTAAATGAGAACAGAAGGCTAGCTGGAGAAAGCTGAATGCTGATGAATGCTGGTAGAGAAGGCTGATCGATGAGGGCAGAAGGTCAAGTGTAGGTGTAGAAGGTAGAAAGCTGGTAGAGAAGGCTGATCGATGAGGAGAGAAAACCAAGTCCAGATGGAGAAGGCTGAAAGCTGGTAGAGAAGGGTGATCGATGAGGACAGAAGGTCAAGTGTAGGTGTAGTCAGACAGCTGGTACAGAAGGCTGATCGATGAGGACAGAAGGCCAAGTCCAGATGGAGAAGGCTGAATGCTGGTAGAGAAGGCTGATCGATGAGGAGACAAAACCAAGTCCAGATGGAGAAGGCTGAAAGCTGGTAGAGAAGGGTGATCGATGAGGAGAGAAAACCAAGTCCAGATGGAGAAGGCTGAAAGCTGGTAGAGAAGGGTGATCGATGAGGGCAGAAGGTCAAGTGTAGGTGTAGTCAGACAGCTGGTAGAGAAGGGTGATCGATGAGGAGAGAAAACCAAGTCCAGATGGGGAAGGCTGAAAGCTGGTAGAGAAGGGTGATCGATGAGGACAGAAGGTCAAGTGTAGGTGTAGTCAGACAGCTGGTAGAGAAGGCTGATCGATGAGGACAGAAGGCCAAGTCCAGATGGAGAAGGCTGAATGCTGGTAGAGAAGGCTGATCGATGAGGAGACAAAACCAAGTCCAGATGGAGAAGACTGAGAGGTGGTAGAGAAGGCTGATCGATGAGGGCATCGTCAAAGCTGCAGTGGAGGCAGTTCTGGTGCTGGTGGACTGACTGCTGCTTCTCTTCCTCTGGCTCCCTCGCAGATTCAGCTCCTGTTAATGTGAATGTGGCTGGAGAACTGGGCTGTAGAGGCATCGTCGAAGCTGCAGTGGAGGCAGTTCTGGTGCTGGTAGAGAAGGCTGATCGATGAGGGCAGAAGGCCAGTGTAAGTTGAGAAGTCTGACAGCTGGTAGAGAAGGCTGATCGATGAGGACAGAAGACCAAGTCCAGATGGAGAAGGCTGATTGATGTCCTCACCCCATCTAAATTCTACACAAAATTCCCTTTCGAATGGCGTTTGAATCATGCAAAAAGCTTCAGTAGAACTCGAGTTATGACTATTTTTTGATTTGGGTCGACATAATGTCGGGTCGCCATATTGTCGGGCCGACATTATGTCGACCCGACATTATGTCGACCCGACATTATGTCGACCCGACATTATGTCGACCCGACATTATGTCGACCCGACATTATGTCGACCCGACAATATGTCGACCCGACATTATGTCGACCCAAATCAGCAAAAAATCATAACTCCAGTTCTACTGAAGCTTTTTGCATGATTCAAACGTCATTCGAAAGGGAATTTTGAGCAGAGTTTCGAGGGATTGAGGACAGAACGCTGGCGGCTAAGGCTTGTAAATGAGAACAGATGGGGTGAGGACATCAATCAGCCTTCTCTACTGGCTGTTGCGTTTTTGCATCTTATCCGAAATTTGATTGGTAGCAGTGTAGAAGGCCATTTATAACCTGGCCTTAATAAAGATTTTCAATTTTATAAGGTTTATAAAATTAAAAAAATCGTTAAAAAATAAGAATACCGCATAGGGAATATGAAATAATAAAATACACCTTATTTTGATTTCATAAAAATCACATATTTTATTCTTATTCTATGCTATATTTTTAAGCCATATTTTTTAACGTTATAAAATATATATTTATTCTCATTTTCAACTCTAATTTTGAGCAGCGTTTATTTTCATTCTTATTTATTCCGTAATTTTGGACATTCCATATTTTCATTCTTATTTATTCTCTAAAGATTCCCGAAATCAGAAACACTGGGGGCCACATCCGGATGTGCCCCCCCTCCACATCCGGATGTGCCCCCCCTCTACATCCGGATGTGCCCCCCCTCTACATCCGGATGTGCCCCCCCTCTACATCCGGATGTGCCCCCTCTACATCCGGATGTGCCCCCCCTCCACATCCAGATTTGGCTCTTTTCTCTGTATCTATGCCTTTCTTAATGGATGAGGTATATTTTTTTTCGTGTGGTGGTTGGTGTGGGGGGTACCCTAAAAATGTCCAAATTTTTTAGAAAAGAAAAATATAATAAAAAGTGGTAAAATAGGGAAAATTCCCAACTACTGGGCAAGGAAGTTTCTCATGTTTACAAAGAGCTGTATGGTCTTGTGGAAGTTGTTCCTGAGCATGTAGGAGAGGGTACGGCGCAAGGGGGCAATTCTGGAGTTGAATTGTTCGCAAGCCTGAGAGTTGAAGTTTGTGAGGGCTGGGTCTTCTTTGTAGAGGGTGGCAAAGAAAGCACGACTGCAGGCTTTGTGGTTGCTCTGGTGGAAAGCATCCACAAGGAACTGAGTCTGGCTGAAGAATGGAGCTTCCCGCGTCAGGCAGTAGGTGGCCAGAGAGCAGTAACCTCTATAGACCGCGGAGCTGCCCTTCGGGCCGCTCCGCGGTCAAAAATTTGTTCAAAAAATATAGCAAAAAAATATTTAAAATTGAAAAATATACAATACAAACTTATTGGCAATTTTTTTTTTGCAAAATTTTCTTGACTTATACTTAGGTCAATCGATTTTTGGCAAAAAATAGTTTTATTTTTGGCCTGGCGATGGTACCAGTTGTTTTTCCAACTTTAATACACAAAATAAAAATGAATGCCTGACAAGGATTCGAACCTTCCAATTTTGTCCATCTGCCCAATCGCTTACACCACTACACCACTGGTGCATATGGCTACTTATATTAACTGAAGAACTCAATACATGAGGCCCAGGGACCCGGGGAAGGGTGGTGGGGGAATAAATGAATACCTTCTATCGTCCATTGAATAGATGCGGAGAAGAAGAAGAAGAAGAAGAAGGAGAAGGAGGAGGAGTTCGGACAAATGGTTTTTTGCATTTTTCATAGCAAAACAAATAGTTTTTTGCAAAAGACAAAAGATAAACTATAGTCAATTCGATGTTGCTCTGTCCATTGCAAAAAGAATTAAAGCAATTGAAGCTTTCTGTGACGAGCAGCAGCCTTATCAAAATTAAGATCTAGCAATAACCCTCAAAACATACACCTGGGTCGAAAAGAGGGGCTGGGCGCTGACACTCCGCTAAAGCTACGTTCGCGCCAGCCCAATAGTATTGTATATCTGGTACCATCGGCAGGCCAAATGTGAATCTCTTTTCTCCCAAATTTGCAATTGCCTCGAGTAAAAAGTCAAGGAAATACAATTTCTACTAGTGGAATCTGCTTAGACAGTTTTATTTTGTTTTTGGCGCGCAGTTCAGTGTCTCTTTCCATGCGCGCCCAAAAACAAAATGCAGATGACGCAGCAGATTCCACTAGTAGAAATTGTATTTCCTTGACTTTTTACTCGAGGCAATTGCAAATTTGGGAGAAAAGAGATTCACATTTGGCCTGCCGATGGTACCAGATATTTCTTCCACTTTTAATATAGTATAAAATGTATAAAAACAAATTTTATATTATTGGTTACATATTTGGTTACGATTTTATTAAATAAATAAAAAAGTGAATAAAAAATAAACTTTTTTAAAAACAGTAAATAAAAAATACTTATTTAAAAAAATAAAATGAAAAGAAAAGATTCGAAAATGAAAAATACAATGCAAATTTATTGACAAACTACATATTTTTGAGAAATTTTCTTGACTCAGAACCATCTTTTTTTGAAAAGAGCTTAACTTTTGGAGAAAAAGGCTTTACTTTTGGCCTGCCGATGGTACCAGTTGTTTTCTAAACTTTAAATACACAAAAATGAAAAAGATTGCCTGAGTAGGATTCGAACCTACTAGCTTCATCCATCTGTTCAATCGCTTACACCACTACACCACTGGTGCACATGGCTACTTAGTTCACTTGAAGATTTATGAATAAAAACAATAGATCAGGCACAGGGACCCGGGGAGGGGGGAGGGGGAAGAAATGAATACCTACTATCGTCCATTGAATAGATGCGGAGAAGAAGAAGAAGAAGAAGGAGAAGAAGAAGAAGAAGGAGTTCGGACAAATGGTTTTGAGTGATTTGCTAATGATTGCTGCAACTTTCTGTCGATTTCTCGCGAGTTTTGGTCAATTAGAGGATGCTCTTTCCAATGAAAAAAGAATCAGAGCAAATGGAGCTTTCTGTGAGGAGTAAGAGACTTATCAAAATTGAGATCTAGCAATAACCCTCAAAACGTACACCTGGGTCGAAAAGAGGGGCTGGGCGCTGACACTTCGCTAAAGCTCCATTCGCGCCAGCCCAATAATTGGCTGATTGTAATGTGAATGTATGTATAATTTTTGAGAGGCCAAAATATGCCTTAATTATGCCATAACTGGGCCTGTTATGGCATAACTGGGCTTGATATGGGCTAGTCATGGGATATCTATGCTCCAGTTTGCATTGTGGGATTTTGCCATGCAACCAATGCATAGATTGCAGAGGTGCAGCAAAGGCTCCAGCTTACTCTGTGCTGTTCGCCATGCAACCAATGCATAGATTGCAGAGGTGCAGCAAAGGCTCCAGCTTACTCTGTGCTGTTTGCCATGCAACCAATGCATAGATTGCAGAGGTGCAGCAAAGGCTCCAGCTTACTCTGTGCTGTTCGCCATGCAACCAATGCATAGATTGCAGGGGTGCAGCAAAGGCTCCTGCTTACTCTGTGCTGTTCGCCATGCAACCAATGCATAGATTGCAGAGGTGCAGCAAAGGCTCCAGCTTACTCTGTGCTGTTCGCCATGCAACCAATGCATAGATTGCAGAGGTGCAGCAAAGGCTCCAGCTTCTCTGTGCTGTTCGCCATGCAACCAATGCATAGATTGCAGAGGTGCAGCAAAGGCTCCAGCTTACTCTGTGCTGTTTGCCATGCAACCAATGCATAGATTGCAGAGGTGCAGCAAAGGCTCCAGCTTCTCTGTGCTGTTCGCCATGCAACCAATGCATAGATTGCAGAGGTGCAGCAAAGGCTCCAGCTTACTCTGTGCTGTTCGCCATGCAACCAATGCATAGATTGCAGAGGTGCAGCAAAGGCTCCAGCTTCTCTGTGCTGTTCGCCATGCAACCAATGCTTGATTGCAGAGGTGCAGCAAAGGCTCCAGCTTACTCTGTGCTGTTCGCCATGCAACCAATGCATAGATTGCAGAGGTGCAGCAAAGGCTCCAGCTTCTCTGTGCTGTTGGCGTTACGCCGATTTGGCGTTACGCCGATTTGGCGTTACGCCGATTCGGCGTTACGCCATTTCGGCGTTACGCCGTTTAGGCGTTACGCCATTTCGGCGTTACGCCGCATAGATTGCAGAAGTGCAGCAAAGGCTTCAGCTTCTCTGTGCTGTTTGCCATGCAACCAATGCATAGATTGCAAAGGTGCAGCAAAGGCTCCAGCTTCTCTCTGCTGTTCGCCATGCAACCAATGCATAGATTGCAGAGGTGCAGCAAAGGCTTCAGCTTCTCTGTGCTGTTCGCCATGCAACCAATGCATAGATTGCAGAGGTGCAGCAAAGGCTCCAGCTTCTCTGTGCTGTTCGCCAAGCAACCAATGCATAGATTGCAGAGGTGCAGCAAAGGCTCCAGCTTACTCTGTGCTGTTCGCCATGCAACCAATGCATAGATTGCAGAGGTGCAGCAAAGGCTCCAGCTTACTCTGTGCTGTTTGCCATGCAACCAATGCATAGATTGCAGAGGTGCAGCAAAGGCTCCAGCTTCTCTGTGCTGTTCGCCATGCAACCAATGCATAGATTGCAGAGGTGCAGCAAAGGCTCCAGCTTACTCTGTGCTGTTCGCCATGCAACCAATGCATAGATTGCAGAGGTGCAGCAAAGGCTCCAGCTTCTCTGTGCTGTTCGCCATGCAACCAATGCTTGATTGCAGAGGTGCAGCAAAGGCTCCAGCTTACTCTGTGCTGTTCGCCATGCAACCAATGCATAGATTGCAGAGGTGCAGCAAAGGCTCCAGCTTCTCTGTGCTGTTGGCGTTACGCCGATTTGGCGTTACGCCGATTTGGTGTTACGCCGATTCGGCGTTACGCCATTTCGGCGTTACGCCGTTTAGGCGTTACGCCATTTCGGCGTTACGCCGCATAGATTGCAGAGGTGCAGCAAAGGCTTCAGCTTCTCTGTGCTGTTTGCCATGCAACCAATGCATAGATTGCAGAGGTGCAGCAAAGGCTCCAGCTTCTCTGTGCTGTTCGCCATGCAACCAATGCTTGATTGCAGAGGTGCAGCAAAGGCTCCAGCTTACTCTGTGCTGTTCGCCATGCAACCAATGCATAGATTGCAGAGGTGCAGCAAAGGCTCCAGCTTACTCTGTGCTGTTCGCCAAGCAACCAATGCATAGATTGCAGAGGTGCAGCAAAGGCTCCAGCTTCTCTGTGCTGTTCGCCATGCAACCAATGCATAGATTGCAGAGGTGCAGCAAAGGCTCCAGCTTCTCTGTGCTGTTCGCCATGCAACCAATGCATAGATTGCAGAGGTGCAGCAAAGGCTCCAGCTTCTCTGTGCTGTTCGCCATGCAACCAATGCATAGATTGCAGAGGTGCAGCAAAGGCTCCAGCTTCTCTGTGCTGTTCGCCATGCAACCAATGCATAGATTGCAGAGGTGCAGCAAAGGCTCCAGCTTACTCTGTGCTGTTCGCCATGCAACCAATGCATAGATTGCAGAGGTGCAGCAAAGGCTTCAGCTTACTCTGTGCTGTTCGCCATGCAACCAATGCATAGATTGCAGAGGTGCAGCAAAGGCTCCAGCTTCTCTGTGCTGTTCGCCATGCAACCAATGCATAGATTGCAGAGGTGCAGCAAAGGCTCCAGCTTCTCTGTGCTGTTTGCCATGCAACCAATGCATAGATTGCAGAGGTGCAGCAAAGGCTCCAGCTTACTCTGTGCTGTTCGCCATGCAACCAATGCATAGATTGCAGAGGTGCAGCAAAGGCTCCAGCTTCTCTGTGCTGTTCGCCATGCAACCAATGCATAGATTGCAGAGGTGCAGCAAAGGCTCCAGCTTCTCTGTGCTGTTCGCCATGCAACCAATGCATAGATTGCAGAGGTGCAGCAAAGGCTCCAGCTTCTCTGTGCTGTTGGCGTTACGCCGAAATGGCGTAACGCCGATTTGGCGTTACGCCGATTCGGCGTTACGCCGATTTGGCGTTACGCCATCTCGGCGTTACGCCATTTAGGCGTCACGCCATTTCGGCGTTACTCCGCATAGATTGCAGAGGTGCAGCAAAGGCTTCAGCTTCTCTGTGCTGTTCGCCATGCAACCAATGCATAGATTGCAGAGGTGCAGCAAAGGCTCCAGCTTCTCTGTGCTGTTCGCCATGCAACCAATGCATAGATTGCAGAGGTGCAGCAAAGGCTCCAGCTTACTCTGTGCTGTTCGCCATGCAACCAATGCATAGATTGCAGAGGTGCAGCAAAGGCTCCAGCTTCTCTGTGCTGTTCGCCATGCAACCAATGCATAGATTGCAGAGGTGCAGCAAAGGCTCCAGCTTCTCTGTGCTGTTCGCCATGCAACCAATGCATAGATTGCAGAGGTGCAGCAAAGGCTCCAGCTTCTCTGTGCTGTTGGCGTTACGCCGAAATGGCGTTACGCCAAAATGGCGTAACGCCGATTTGGCGTTACGCCGATTCGGCGTTACGCCGATTTGGCGTTACGCCATTTCGGCGTTACGCCATTTAGGCGTCACGCCATTTCGGCGTTACTCCGCATAGATTGCAGAGGTGCAGCAAAGGCTTCAGCTTCTCTGTGCTGTTCGCCATGCAACCAATGCATAGATTGCAGAGGTGCAGCAAAGGCTCCAGCTTCTCTGTGCTGTTCGCCATGCAACCAATGCATAGATTGCAGAGGTGCAGCAAAGGCTCCAGCTTACTCAGTGCTGTTCGCCATGAAACCAATGCATAGATTGCAAAGGTGCAGCAAAGGCTCCTGCTTCTCTGTGCTGTTCGCCATGCAACCAATGCATAGATTGCAGAGGTGCAGCAAAGGCTCCAGCTTCTCTGTGCTGTTCGCTGTTTAGCGTAAAAAAAATGGTTATTCTCAATGTATAATAGACAATAATACAATATCCCATATTGTATAACCCATAATATTGTATGTATAACAGGACTTATACCATATTCTAATGTGAATGTATGTATATTTTTTGGGACCCCTGTATTGAAATGTGAATGTATGTATAATTTTTGAAAAAAACGGCAACACTGACCGGTTGGTCTGCTTATTCGAACAATGAAATTCTTTAGACTCAAAGCAAGCATGAGGAGCGGTGTGGAGGGGAAATTACTGATTCGTCTACGCGCCAGGCCGCCTGAATGCTCCTTGTTTTTGCAGCGTCACCCAATCTTCCTTCCTCACTGCCATGGCCCCACTTTTGGCTTTCAGTGCAATAAACAACCAGCCTCCTACATAATCGCACGGCCAAGCGGAGTTCCGCCAAGGCGGCCTCCGCAAATTGGAGCCTGTGGGTCTCGTCTTCCTCCTCCGCTTCGGGCACTTTGGTGGGGAGAAGCTCCACGACGGGAACAAGAACCTGGAGGTGCGGGACAACGGCAACTTTGTCAAGGCCAGCTCCCATCGCTTCAACGTCAACAAGTTCGCCGTCTCCAGTCCCACCTTCTCTCACCCCTTTCAACTTCTCTTTCACACCCACTTTCTCTATCCCTTGGCTCTAGCAGGCATTATCTGCAAAAGCCGTCCCAATTTCCAATCCTTCCACTCCTTCTTCTCAAACCTTCTCTTGGGCGCAAGCGCTGCTGACGTCATCCTTGACTGAACTTGCTTTGCACTCAATACCTACCCACCTCTCCTTCAACCTCTTAGGCCTCGGCTTGCTTGCGCAACCCTGGCTGCTCTCTAGCTCCAAGCTATCCACTATCCCTCACCCTCTCCTCACCCAACAGTCCTCCTAAGGACTCTAAATCAGAACAAGTTTACCTGCTCAAGCATGGCCGTCCCTCAGCGAGCTGCCTACTTCCTTCGGGGCCGCAACAACTGCGACCGGGCCTGCCAGCTGGGACCGGGGCACGCCAATCGGCACTCCTACAACAAGTTCCTCTGCACCCGCTGCAGCCGCACCATCTGCCACCGCTCCGCCGACGACGCCTTCGTCCCTCCCGGCTCCGCCAGCATGGACGTCTGGAGGGCTCTCTTCGACGCCACCCAGGCCGCCGCGGAGGCCCATCGCCGACAACCCACCATCGTCTGCCACACCTGCGATCCAGAAGAAGGGTGGAAGGATTGGAAATTGTGGACGGCTTTTGCAGATAATGCCTGCTAGAGCCAAAGGCAGAGAGAAAGTGGGGGTGAAAGAAAAGTTGAAAGGGGTGAGAGAAGGGCGGGACTGGATGGGGTGAACTTGTTGACGTTGAAGCGATGGTAGCTGGCCTTGGCAAAGTCCTTGCCGTCGTCCCGCACCTCCAGGTTCTTGTTCCCGTCGTGGAGCTTCTCCCCACCAAAGTGCCGAAAGCGGAGGAGGAAGACGAGACCCACAGGCTCCAATTTGCGGAGGCTGCCTTGGCGGAACTCCGCTTGGCCGTGCGATTATGTAGGAGGCTGGTTGTTTATTGCACTGAAAGCCAAAAGTGGGGCCATGGCAGTGAGGAAGGAAGATTGGGTGACGCTGCAAAAACAAGGAGCATTCAGGCGGCCTGGCGCGTAGACGGATCAGTAATTTCCCCTCCACACTCGCTCCACGGTCTTGCTTTGAGTCTAAAGAATTTCATTGTTCGAATAAATTGACCAACTCGTCAGTGTTGCCGTTTTTTTCAAAAATTATACATACATTCACATTTCAATACAGGGGTCCCAAAAAATATACCATACATTCACATTAGAATATGGGCATAAGTTTTGTTATACATACAATATTATGGGTTATACAATATGGGATATTGTATTATTGTCTATTATACATTGAGAATAACCATTTTTTTTACGCTAAACAGCGAACAGCACAGAGAAGCTGGAGCCTTTGCTGCAACCCGGACTTGCATGCATTGGTTGCATGGCGAACAGCAGGGAGAAGCAGGAGCCTTTGCTGCACCTTTACCAAAAATGCATCGGTTTCATGGCGAACAGCACTGAGTAAGCTGGAGCCTTTGCTGCACCTGTGGACTGACTCTGCATTGGTTGCATGGCGAACAGCACAGAGAAGCTGGAGCCTTTGCTGGCACTCCTGCAATCTATGCATTGGTTGCATGGCGAACAGCACAGAGAAGCTGAAGCCTTTGCTGCACCTCTTTAACTCACCGCGGGAGTAACGCTGAAATGGCGTGACGCCTAAATGGCGTAACGCCGAAATGGCGTAACGCCAAATCGGCGTAACGCCCCATCGGCGTAACGCCAAATCGGCGTTACGCCATTTTGGCGTAACGCCATTTTGGCGTAACGCCAACAGCACAGAGAAGCTGAAGCCTTTGCTGCACCTCTGCAATCTATGCATTGGTTGCATGGCGAACAGCACAGAGAAGCTGGAGCCTTCGCAGCTTCTCTGCAATTTATGCATTGGTTGCATGGCGAACAGCACAGAGAAGCTGAAGCCTTCCTGCCGGACCTTTGCAATCTATGCATTGGTTGCATGGCGAACAGCACAGAGTTAGCTGGAGCCTTTGCTGCACCTCTGCAATCTATGCATTGGTTGCATGGCGAACAGCACAGAGAAGCTGGAGCCTTTGCTGCACCTCTGGAATTTACGCATCGGCTCTTGCATGGCGAACAGCACAGAGAAGCTGAAGCCTTTGCTGCACCT